>BQNB010020207.1:2588-65784 GCA_026074375.1 Tanacetum coccineum | reverse complement strand
CTCTACCTTGGTCGCCTACTTGGGCTACAATAGTGAGGAGTAAATTCTGCAACTGCTGTGAAATGATGGTGGAGAAGTTAGGATTTCTGTCAACCCCACCATTCACCTCACTACCCTCACCACCTACTTGGCCACCCGGACCATCACCCCGATTACCAGAACGACCTCTAGTCCTACCACCACCTCTACAGGCTCGTCCACCCGTTCCCCCTCCTCTTGATGCGACAGCAGGCCGACCAGCACTTTGGGTCGTCATCGTAGGCGGCATTATCTACACGAGGGAGAACATGGGCAACGTTTGGTAGGTGGGACGGTCAACACACATAAGATAGCCTAATATACTATATCACACAATCTACGGTCCTAAGGTGTCAACACCGATTTGTGTGGACGATAATACTAAATATGCGTGAGTCGTGATACGTTTATAACTACGTTGGCCACCGCATTTATACCCGTATCCATTCCCAGTTGTACTTAGTATTAGGCTCACACATTTCAATGAATGACCTAACTAATACTATATACCACATAACCACATAAGCATGTATAAGCGGAACACCGCGCACGTAGATCCTATGATGCAACTATATGATGGTTCCTAGGTTATAGTCTAGGCTAAACCACCTAGTTCTCTATAACCTTGGCTCTGATTACCATTCTGTCACACCCCGTCATAGGCGGAAACATGAAAGTGCAACCAAATGGTCAATCACAACACAAGATACAAAATAGAGAAATCTAAAATGCATAAATGAAAAGTGTCATGATGACCATCAACCTCAATATAACTTTGAGTGATGTCCCAAATCAAGAACACATCACATAGTTGCCGATTATTACAAGCTTAAGCCCATGCAGGGGTCCATAAAATCTTATCTCAATCCTCAAGAAATCCAAATCCAAAGCGTACATTAAATGAAAGACTTTTCAAGCAAGATTTCTACAAAATTCTCTAAAGTCTGCAACAAGCACCATACTCTAACGATCATTAACATCACCTGAAAATGATAATCGAAAACGTCAACGATAATGTTGGTGAGCTCGTAGATTTTGACTCAAAACCCAGTCGCCGTGCCATTATTTCATACGGTTTGACAATTGTGCTATATGAGAGTGAATACATGCATACGAACCCATGACTTAGCATCCCGCTAATCATGTACCAAGATGTAGCATCCCTGCTAGTCTTATTACCAGTGCGTACCAACGTGCGTACAACACTTGTCCTAGAGGCTCTCAACCCGATGATCATACACAAACCTAAGCCTACCAGCTGGAGACTACTTTTAGGGAGAAGAACCACACAAAAAGTAATCCATAACAGCACTTTATCAACACCATTATATTCACATAGAGTATAAGGCGCATTAATGTATCCCAAAAAGAAAAACCACGTTTCGCACAGATCAGAAAACATATTCAATAAACAACATTTGGGGTAATCATTTTCCCCCAACGGAAAAGATTTAAAAAGTAGGGCTACGAGAACTCACCATAAGCAACAATCTCCAATAGCAAACTCAATCATCAAGCAAATGCCAACTGACTGTCCGCACACGATAGTGATCGTTTAACGTCCATTTTAAAATATTATTTCCAAAACAGTTTTCAAGTATTGATGATAGAGGATAGCACGCATCGTTTGTACGGTTATCTTTACATTTTAGTAGTGTGCATTGGCAGTTCTCAAGACATGATCTCCATAATACCATATCAAACCCATATATTAGTACAATATACTTATACTTATACTATTTAGCAAAATAGATAAGTATATAAGTAAATATTTATAATAATTAATTATAAATATATTTTCGACTAGTCTTTCGTACACTTGTTACCAAAAATATATCGTTTATTCTATACGAAATGAAACGTTTATGTTTGCAAAACATTTTGGGAAAGTTTCGAAAAAAATTATATTTTTCGTCTTTTAGTGAATTTATTAAAATAATAAGATAATAATATTTTATTATTAAAAATAAAATTTACGTTTTAAGTAAAAACTTTAAGTATAGACTTTCTTTACAAAATTTCGGCATGACCCGTACATTTATATGACGTTTTCCAAGTTTACTCAACTTCTCATTTTCTAACAAATGATTTTCCCATTTCGACACTTACTGAAACAAATTACAGAAAATCTCATTTTCAACTCGTTTCCAAGGTACTTTCTCAAAACGATCTATTTTCCAAAGTTTGTTTCACAAAATTACTTTTTATCTTTAAAATGCTCGTCAAAACTTCAAAATAGCGAGTTACGTTATTGGGCTGTAAGGCATAATAGGTCTCATAATGGATTATTTTTTCGTATATAAAAATACGTTTAAGCCAAACAACGGACCACCACCAATAGCATAGATAAGCTCAAATCAATAATAAATAATATAATCCAGACCACACATAAGCCATCAATAAGCCATGGTCTTATGATTGCTTAATTGGGAGTGAGCCCATATGCTCCCAAAATATGTTATTTAAGCTTTATATAATAAGATAGGATATCCGTGTTGGGTTATCACCATTAGATATATTATTATCCACAAAAATATGACATACTAGAAAAATAGCCAAGAGTACCCTCCTTGTATTTCCATGAGTTGTCGTGGGCTTATAAGCCCAAAATAAGCTTATTCGAACACAAACATAAGCCACAATAAGCTATCTACAAAATAAGCTACATAACAAATATATGTTTTTTAACCATCACGACCAAAATATCAAAACTAACAAACCCTTATGTTTTTTCTCTTTTTATTCTCTGAACAAAAAACGCTACACATTATTACAATCATTTTAAAACTTTCGCTTTTGTTAGATTTTGATCGATCTCGTTCTCGTTTACAAACTAAAAACATCTCATTGAATCTCTAGCAAACCAAAAGTAGCTATTGTTTAAAAATAAATTTGAATGAACTTACAAAACATGGTCTTCGAAATAAATTCGACTGAGTGTCTCCGGACACAACCAAAAAATGTTGTTTTATATGACTTTTTTTAACCCGAACACTAGAATCAACTCAAAGTGTCACCAATCTTCATGTTTTTTATCAACTTGAAAATAATAGGTGCAGTTCATCTATACTCTGTTCTTTTTCTCCTTTTTTTTTGTGTGTGCTGTTTGTCTTGTGGAAGTTCGAACGAGCAAAGAGAGAAGGAGATGAGAGAAATAACCTTTTGATTTTCGAAAAACACTACGCACTATGGTTCTGTGTTTTGGTAAGATACAAAAATACTATATAAGCCATTTTATATGTACTAACAAAGGAATCAAGTAGCTTAAAATAAAGCCACCACTGATTCTCCCACTCTCTTAATATCTACGCCTTCGGACCTCTATGGCATTCCTATGCCCTCATTCATGAGGGTCTTGTTTTAGTGTCGGACATCCACTTAAAATACTCGTAAAACTTTTGAACCGTAATAAATATTTCCCTAAATTAATATCGCATTTTTATTTCATCTTAAAAATATGTTTTTCTATAAACTTAGAGTTATTACTTCGACATATTTTCATTTAAGACTTCAAAATAATCATTTGGACACTATTAACGACGACGTTGTCGGACTCGTTTTCGGTCTTTCTAAAAATTCAGGGTCACACCTACCCGGAACATCACATAGCGATAAATGAAGTACTCTTTCAATAAGTGCTTTTATACACAATCAAACATAACGCTTTCACATCTACATATATTCACCCACTGTCTTCACGATACATATTATTCTAAATAACTAACAATCGTCAAATAGTCGAATGACTAAATTAGAATATTCGAAACACGAAAAGGGTAGTCTCCTACAATTATTTCAACAAAATATATAATCTTATCATATTCTGATAAATTGTAACACTCCTAGTTGATTGGTCGAGTTCCTCATTAATACCTTTAAGCTAGTTCAACACTGGAGGTGTCCCAACTATACAAATAGTGACATGGCCAGATACACGGATAAAACTCTTCATATTACATAAACTTATTACATTAGAAAAACTCTTATTAACTGCTTTTAATTACTCACGTTCTCCTTAACCCAAACAAAGATCACTCATCAGTACATTTTTCTGCCACACAAGTATAAAACTCTTTATATTACATAAAATATTACCAAAAATTAAGAACTCTCAACAAGTTTAAGGAAGTCAATACGAATATAATACTCCGTAAGTAGTAATAAGCTAATGTCAAAGGTGTGTTAGTTCTTATTATAATAGCACAAGGTTACAATTTTAATTATATTCCTTTTTTCTTGGTTAACACCCAACACAAGTAAAATAACCTTCAATTTAGTTTATATACTCCCACCGTCCCATTTTTGTTGTCCATGATTTCATTTTTGGGATGTCCCAATTTAATTGTCCACTACTAAATATAGATAGGGAAGTTTGATCAAGTTTACTATATTACCTTTGTTTGAAATTATTATTACAAACTTTAAAAAAGACTTTAATTAATTAGTTAAGGGTAAAACTGTCATTCTGTTAAAAAGTAAGAAAGAGAAAGCAGTAATAAATGCATTTTTCTTAAACTGCGTGTTTTTTGTCGAGGGACAATCTTTTTGAGACGGAGGGAGTATATAATTGTTCCAATATTTTATTAATTAATTAATTAATTAACTATATACATTTATAAGGAACATTGGGAAGCACATTGCAATAATTTAACATTATTCCCGGGTTGCTATGTTAAAATATACTGATAAACCCGGAACCCTTGACCCGCCTCGTGACCCACTCTCCTCACGTTCTTTATCTGCTTCCACGTGGGGCATACGTGTCCATTCCAAAAGCTATTATCAGAAAAACACTCACACACAGTACCACCGCCCTCATGTATTTGATTTTTTTTTGAGAAATCAACATTGAGGTTAATGGGGCTTTGTTTACAGTAAAGAACAAGAGGATTACAATTCACGGTAAGATTTAATTAGATTTTAAAAATTAGTTTATCTACATCAAGTTGATTGGTTATGGTCATGATTATTTGATGTAGGTGTTAACAAAATTAAGTTGTTTGGTGGTGGGTTGAATGGTGCTCACAATGTGTTTGACGAAATGTTACGGCCCTAAGAAACAAGAAACATGAAAGTCAAAAACGTATATGCTTGGCGCGCAGGTAATAAATTGCTTAAAAATCAGTAATTTTGGTTTTTCATCATTCCCCACATACATGCTTTGAAATTGATTATATGATAATGATATGTAGAGCTGTGGGGAATATGGGAGGGTGAATTTCAGTAGTGTAGGGGAGTGGGTTGGATTATAGGAGAGCCGTGGATGGGAAGCACCTAAATATTACTTGGGGGTGTTTGTTTCGGCATATATAACGGGCTTATGACTTATTTGGTTTTCGGCTTATATAAGCCGAAAAGTTTCATAATAAGCCACAAAATGTGAGCTTATGAACATAAGCGGAAAACTAAATAAGTCATAAGCTAACTGTATAAGCCGGAACAAACGCCCCCTTATACATTCGTAATTAATAACAAACAAGCACAAAACAAAAAAAGCCATCAACATTTGTACGCTTCACTGTAGTATTATATACCTTGATGTGACATATGCTCACATAAATTGCTTTCAAACGAATCAAGTGATATGTTTTTGGTTCTTTTAGACGTAAACAGTCGCTCAGTGTTGTGCATGTGCAGGTTACACCCGACGATTGGAGAGAGCAAAGAGTTGCTTGCACCCGAAAAAAAAAGGTATGTCTATCATTTTCAACTATAATAAGATGGCATACTGTATAACGTTATACTTTTGCATAGAATAATAGAGAGTATCAAACTATATCTCTTACTAACATATAGTAACATTATACTTTCGCATAAAGTAATATAGTATACAACTATATCTCTTGCTAACATAAATGTATTACATTATATATATTTTTTGCGTAACATCTTATTTCATGTTTGAAAGTTAGATTGTGGATGAGTAAAAAGGTGAAAATTGATGAGTGAGTAAAGTTATGTAGAAGAGCAATTTTTTAATGAGTTATTAGGTAGAAGTGTATAGAAGAGCAATTTTTAGTTGCTGACAAAAAGTATGTCTCTTTGGTTCGGATGTTGCTGATAGTGCATGCGTGCTGATAGAAATGGTTGTTTTGTAAAGAAGTATTTCATGCCGATAAAAGCTTTTGGTTGCTAAGAAATGGTTACTGATATAAAAATTTTGATTTCTAAAAAAAAGTTTTTTTCATGCTGATAGAAATAGTAGCATGCTGATAAAAAAAATTCATGCTGAGGAAAACGGTCGCATGCTGATAATAAGTTTGAAAGTTGATATCCACCATTTGATGACATTTAATCTCTATAATTTCTCTATCAGTAAAAACAGTTTTTTTTTTTAAGTTCAGCATCTTTACTCGAGGCTGAAACAACGGCGGCATGGGCGGGTTTGGTAAAAGGGTCAATACCAGTAAATTTGTATGCACGGGTCGGAACAATGATGCTCTATTTATATCATTTGAGAATATAACCACATAACTTAGGACATTAAAAAAACAGCTAAAAATATGGAATCCAACCTAGGAGGGTGTTTGGATTACCTAATATTCTTGCGTATGCCTCCAAGCAATAGTCTTTTTTTGTGGTTTTAAAGAAAATTGTTGTTTTTACGCTATATTAAGTTTACGGATTAGGATCCTTTCTGAGACAAAGTAGGCTTGATATGATATAAAAAAGTAATGGGATTTCGAGAGAGTGATATCTGTAAGTGTATCTTCGTTAGTGATGAAGGTAACAAGGGGACACATAATTGTTTAGTGATGAAGGTAATGTAAGCATAAACATCTATTTGAAACGATAAATTACCATAGGACTGAGGATTCTCGATTACGTCAAGTAAAGGGCTGTATATATCAGCCAAGACGGCATTGACTGGAGGGCTTTTGGACCTAAGAGAATCTAGCGCAGCAGATAGTTTTTTGTTAAATATCTTTGCTGCTTGGTTATGAAGTCTAGCACATGCTCTGTTTTTTCCTCCACCAAGTGTCCTTGAAGTTGGCATACATCCAACTGGAGGCAAACTAAGAATAACTATCCTTCGTGCTCCAAATCCATGTAGCTCCTTTAAGCAATAAGCAAATACCAAAAGATTAGAATGGTTGATAAAGATTTCTGGCCCGTTTAACAGTACTATTGATTATCAAAGTATGAAAATGTGACAGGGAACAAACCGAATTAGTAGGAATGGAGTTAAAACAGAACATGACAATACACGTAATTTGAACCAGACAAAATGTGTATATAGATGTATCTGTATAGTATATCTGGTCAAGAAACTATTACCTTAATAAAAGCAGAAGCTTTCGATACTAGATAACTGGCATAAGATGGTATGTCATACTGAATTATCTTTATTGGGTAAAGGAAGTAATTATCAACTAAATCATCACTTCCGGTTGCCACAAAAAATAAGCTGTTATTTAAGATGTTATCTGTTTCATTCCTACCCACAATGTCATGAAGTTTCCTGATGTAATTTGCAAACATTTGCAGCTGATCCATCATTGGTATGACCATCTAATATTTACATACGCCAAACGAATATGTTAGTGTGAAAAGTAAGTGACCCTTGGAAGACATAGTGAAAAGTCAATATGAAAATCCCAGTTTGGAGATTTTAAGGGATGCATAAGCTCTTAAGCTTGAACTCTAGCTTATCAATACAACCCTATTATGTCTATATGTAGTTATCGATATATAGTAAAATGTGATGTTTGAAATTATTTTTTGTTGTTAATGCTCACAGATACCTCAAATGACATGTCGATTGAGTTTGAGGAAAAAGAATGAAATCGTCGGGAGTACTGTCTATGTTTTTTATGTGGACATTAAATCTTCACAAACGGCCTAAAGTTAGTGATGCACAGGTACTCCCATTTTTATGAATGAATGACTTGAGTAGCCTTGGCGGAGCATATTAGTATATATTCTATCTAATCAACTAAGAAAGCCACAATCATTTATCGTTGGAATTTACCATGTGTAGAAATATCTCAATTGGCAAATGCAAGAATTAAAGCAGCGACAGGAATCTGAGATGCAGCGAGACAAGAACGGTCATTTCTTTCACCGAATGAGAATACACGCTTGATTAGGTATGCTACACTTTGAAGTATTATCAATATTCCATATGAGTGTGACTTAAGATAGTGAATTATTTTCGACGGAAGATGACAAGGTTTGTAACAATTTTTCTTAATACTTTTTTATTATTTAGTCAACGAAGATCCGAATAATGAGAATAACCGGTATAAACTTTGTTTGCAGATCGAAGTGGCCTTTTCTGGTGCGGAGGAAAAAGAGATAAATCTAAAAGTGCGCCATTAAATCAGTTGCCTCCATGGATGATTAAGGAAGGTATGACATACATGTTCTAAAAAATCACTGAATTTAAAAGTTATGGTTGTTTGCTGGTCGGGCCAAGGGGGAATATTCAGCCACAACCATGGCTACAGGTGCTCCTTAAAAATTCGTTTTCTTTACAACCATGGCTACAAGTATTACTCTTTTATTCCTAAGCTTTAGTATTGGTTTTTCCGTACAGAAAGGTGGATTCAAAATAAATGATTAAACCTTTGAAATATGCATTTATCTTGATTTAAGTGTTTTGCAATCCAGTGAAAGTAGTGATTCATACTTTCTCATTTTCGTTGATCTCTTTGTGTTTTGAGATTCTGTGTTCTCTCTTACTAGCGAGTTAAAGACTAGTTTTGAATATATCGCTTGCCTATTGTTTTGAATATAATGTCTACCTAAAGAAAACCTAACTTGCCATTTAAACGAGGTTGTGATGATTTATTCTTGACAAATGTTCAAAGTTAAGATTATCCGCATCTTGGCGTGATAAGTTACTAACTTTGCAACCATGGCGGATTAATCCACTTTGTACTTTGTTTACAAAAACTGAGCCTTTCTCATTCACTTTTGGTGATAGCTGAGCCGATGTGTAAAGGAAACATGTTATTATAATTTGTCTATAATGGCGGTTGTGCGATGCCTTAGCGTGATGCTTCTGCTATGGCGGATGGATTTTTTAAGTTATGATTGTTTGTGGTTTACGTGCTTTACTGTCACGTGTTTGGGAAAACAGATAGAGGGGAAAAGGAGGATGCCGACCTACATTTGGCTTGGCTTATAAAAGCACATATTTGCTATGATGAGTGTGTGTGTGTGTTTGTGTCAGTATTTGGGAAGATTCTGTTATGGCGTTTTAGAGAGAGGGTCAAATTAGCATGTGTGTGTTAAAGAGTCGCAAAAAAAGCCTTTTTATATGAACGTGAATATTGTGCAAAACTAAAACACACCATATTCTGTTGTCTCTTCTTTTGCTTTGGCTGGAGCCGTTTACAGGGTGCTCTCTATGGTGAACTGAATGCCTGCAAGGCAGCAATACAGACGCATGCTTCAAAAATATCAGCAAGCCAAGGTTAGTAGACTAATTTTCCGAATGGGTCAATTTAGGCTAGGCATAGTTTGATATACCTGAAATAATAATCACTTAAACTATAGGGGTGTTTGGGATTGAGTTTTTAGAGTGTGTATGTTGACTTTTGATCCATTAGACCCGTTTCCCTTTAAACGCTTATGTTGGACCTGCTAGAGATCAAAATATTACCTGAATCGACCCATTCATTCGGAAATGACTCAATTTGGTTACCTCTATAAATTTGTATCAAGGGGAGAAAACTTGGTGTCCTATGGAGTTTGTATTTTATTTTGGTTCAGGTGCTCTTTATTAATAATGCTTTTTTTACATTTACAGTAAGCTGATTTGGAAAAGAACCGAACCCCTTGAGCCGTTAGCTCTTCTAAGGTGCCTCCTATCTAATCAGCAGCAAAGTACTTCTGCACCGGAAGGTACAAATGGCAGATCTAGCCGACACCTCTCAAGCAGGCTGGTGTTGTGTGTAGTAAGAACACAGGAGTGTATAAATGTTTGTATACATTTTGGAACGTGGTAGCGCGTTTTGTAGATATTTGTGAAGGCTGTTTGGAAATAATACACAGGCTGGCCATTAAACGACATGAAAAATCAGTACAAGTTCATGGTTAAACACGTTCAGCTTTGGAGCCTAGCATTTCATGAAACTTATCCTCGATGGATACATGGTGTTTATCTTGCTGCCATTGCCGCTTTTTATGCCAAGTATGTATATAGCCTCATCCCATGACTCCTTATATAATGTATTTTAGCAACTTATATCAGTAATCTAAACATCCTTACCACATGTTGTCATCATCGATAAACAAAATGAAAATTTTATCTTTTTGTTCCCGATGATTCTTTGGCACAATGTACTTCTAATTTGTCTACAAGATTTGAAATGGTCGTTAAATGTAATTTCTTTTATGTAAGTACATGATACTTGCTAAGTAGATGTCATAGTTTTAATACTTTTACGTATAAGTAGGTTATGTTTTATGTTTAACAGATCAAATGGGTTAACTTACAAGTTATAATTAAAAGAAACGGGTCGGACAGGTCGTAAGGCATTTGAGATATTGTAAAATCATAAGAGCATAAAGATAAATCCTCAATATAATACTGGCTACAGTTCCTATAACAACTTTCTTATTTAAGCATAGTTTATACAGGAATCTAAATTTTATTGTTTTGGTTTGCTAAAGATGTGTACTTTTAGAATATGCAGATTTGTGGGATGATTCACTACTACACCTGCACGTCTATATGTCTTTTTGCCCGCTAAAACTTATATGTTCGATTATATGTTTTTACAGGTCAAAAAGAAAGAAATAGAAAGAAGTCTGTTAGATAAAGATGAAGCCGTGAGGAAGAAGTCTAAGATCACTATAGACCGAGACTATGACATTAGTAAAGAAGTTTCACTTAGGGCTGAGCATCGGGCCAAAACCGACCCGTCCCGACTCAAACCGAAACCGAATAAACTCGAAATGCAGGACCGAAACCGAACCGATTAGTACTCGGTCGGTTTCGGTATTAGTCGGGCAAATTCGGGATCGGTTTCGGTATTGGGCTATCAGGCCCGAAATTTCAAAATAGCAACAAAAAAATTGTCACAGTAGCTGCTCCAAACACAAGTTACAGCATATGCAAATCCAAATTCAATCCAAATTCAATCCAAATTCAACTTACAGTAGCAACAAATTAAATCCAAATCCATTACAGTAGCAACAAAAAAATCCAACAAATATTACAACAAACCAAATTCAATCATGCTTCAACATTCTTCTCTTTTCCTTGAGTTTGTTCTCCCTTTTGTTTGTCTAACCCCTCTTGAATTTCTAGAAAAACATAACAAACGATGAAACGAATTACAAATCTATAATCACAATAAAAAACTATGTATGAGTTATCGAGTTTACCTTTAGCAAGCTCGTTGTCTTTCATCAAATCTTCCAACGTATCCATAGTGATGTTTCTACTTGATGTACGAATCCAATCTTGCGTGCATACCAAAGCCTCTACAATGTTTGGCGCTAAAGAATTCCTATACGGGTCCAAAACGCGACCGCTCGTGCTAAAGGCAGATTCGGAAGCAACGGTGGATACTTGGATGCACAAGATATCTAAAACAAAGACACCAAAGTAGCAGTTAGTTTGTTTACTTTGTTTAACACGTTAACAAACTATGACAGTAGCAGGAGTCCTAACGGTATTCCGCCCTCGGAAACCACCCACAAAGATTCATGATTTGACTTAACCACAAAGACCACTAAGAAGTCCCCCCCCCCCCTCCGAAGTATTAAACCCCACTAGATCGACACACGATCTAGGTTTGACCATAAAGGTACAAAAATTATTACAACCAAATTAAACGTATAATAGTTGGTATATTAACCAAGCCTAACCTAATCTAGATACTTGATTCAAATAGAAAGGGTTTATAGAAGAATACCCTCGACTCAACACATAAGTGTAGATTAGACACTTGTGTGGCTCTCTTGCGGAGACGTGTTCTTTCAGTTTGATTATAAGAGAAGAGATTAGAACACAAGAAGATATTGTACTTAGAGGGATAGAGAGAGAAGTTAGAGATAAATAATGAATGGAAAAGGAGAGGAATACACTAGCCAAGAGGGGGTATTTATAGGCCAAGATCAAGAAAGGGCTAAATAAAGTCGTGACTAGCGCGCTGTCTAAGCGCCAGTAGCGCGTCAGGATCACTGATTCCGGTTTTGGCTTTTAACTACTCATTCTTGCTAAACCCTAAGTGCAATTCACGCTTTGACCGTTCCAAGTTCATTCTAACACACAAAATGGCATAAGATCAACCAACTCAAATATCCATTTGATAAAACATTTGTGAAGTGTTTAAACGAGAGCTTTGAGGTGTTTGTCCATTTTCAAAGAGAAAGGAAAGAACAAATGGAAAAAAAGATTATCTTTGGTTATTCCCTACGGGTTGGATAATAGATTACCTCCCATATTTGAAATTCAAAATTCAAATTAAAGTTGTAAGAGGTTGAGAGTAGAGTTGGTTTTGTTGGTTGGCATAAAAGAGAATATTTTTAGAATATCCATAACTTGGAGAGGAAGTATGGATGTTGTGAGAGGAAGACTTTGAAATTCAAATTCAAATTAAGTGTGTACTAGTTAACTAGGTGAGTGAGTGAGTGAGTTGAAGATGAGTTGTAACTAAGTTGGATGTGACAAATAGGAGACTATGTTGGGAAGTGGCGGACAAGCTTGAATAAACAATAATATTCTGAATATTGTTGTTGAGGGTTGTGAGAGGGTTGAGTGTAAGATAAGTAATTTATGTAAGAGAGGTGTGTTGGCTTATTCAAATTCAAGCTTATTGTGAAACAAGTGTGTTATGTAAGAATTGCAAACAAAGTTTTAATATCAAAGTGGAGAAGAAGAAGTGTTTAATGTATGGAATGTGTGATATGGTATAATGTTTAGAATGTTCGAGACATAGAAATGATTAGAAGATTGTTTAATGTGATGTGGGTTCGTTGGTAAGTAGGGTGTCGATCACTAAGAGCGAGTGTTAATACTTAAATCTATCAGTATCTTAGTTATCGAAGTTAGTCCTAATTTATTCTATGTTATACCTAATTTGGTCTTAAAACTAACGCAAAAATAGAGGTTTTCAGCCTAAGAGACTGGCACGAGTTTTGGTTTACCTAGACTAAGATTGGGCGATTAACACACACAAGCTGATATTTAGAAGATAGAGAAGCGGTCAAGCCTATTGTAAGGAAAACGTATTAAACATATTTAATCTTCTAAAATGCAGGTTTTAGTTTATAAGTGCAATGATTGTCTTATCTTGTTGTTGATATATCATTCCTAGATTTAGGCGATACTTCTTCCTAAAACCTAGACATGGCAATTGTAATACCCGTAAAAATGTCCAATTTATTTCCGTTGACTATTCCGTATACTAGTTTGACTTTTATAATTACATGTTGATTTTGTACCTTACCGGGAAGTTCCCCGCGTTTGATTTAAAATCGTTACCGGACGCGTTCCGGCTTGCTATTTAATGTAGTCTTTCGGTACATGCATCGTTTTTATGCTTCGGTTAGATTTTTAAATTTCTGCATTTTTCAGTCGAGTTAGCACGCGTTTTCAGTTTTGTGTATAACGTAAATGGCCCTAGTAAGATATTGTGTGCATGGAAAATATCTAGAATTTAAATAATACCACCTTGCATGTCCCTAGAATAAATGAGACCAAATTGGTCCCCTCCTACCCCCCCCCCTCTTGCTCATGTCCGCCACACATACACACAAACACATTTCCTAAACTTTTGTTAAAATGTTCCTTAATATTTGTATCACATTGGATCCATTTGGAATTTAGTGTATAAGACTAGGTTTATGCACCCATTCTCTACACAGACTCCTCATTTGAAAACACACACAAAGTTTTATTCTCTCCTCCCTCTCCTCTCTTATATCCGACGCATAAACACCCCTTTAAATCATCCATTTCTAAACTTTGATCAAGATTCTTGAAGCCAAAGAGTATTTTGGGGTTGATCCTTTTAGTTATTTGGGTATTCTAACAACGTTTGGGTTGTTACTTTGATCACTAATCCCTTCTTAAAAACCTTCTTTTAGGTAAGTAACCTTTTCTTAAAAATATTAGTACTTTTGTTAACTTCTTAATGCATAAATAAGGGTTGTACAATCATTTTTATAAAAACCAAGGTTTAAGGTTTTACAAAAACTCTAAAAAGGGTTTATAAATGGTTCGACTAAAAATAAACAAAGTATAAGGAATATGTCGCTACGTTGTTGTGGTTATTTTTATGTGATAAAATTATTTTACCAATGGGCTTATTGGCTTATTCGACTTATTATTAATAAACTCACGGCTAATAAACCAAAATCCAAGCCCAAACCGTGGGCTAATAAACTCACGGCTTTGCTTAACGATGGCTTATTTTATATGCTAACGGTCATTTGCTTATTCTTGTGCTTATTTGATTATCTTTTGGCTTATTAGACTATTATCGGACTTCTTGAAATCTTATCATCTTCGTTGGGCTTATTGGGCCGAAAAGCCCAATAAGAGCCCGTTAATATTCGGCTTATGTGGTTAAGGGCTTATAGCTTATTTTGAATTCATAGCTTATGGTCATACGCAATGGTATCTAAATTGTCGCAAATTACTAATAGTTGTTAGATTTAATAAAAACATAACTGAAAGTGGTAATTTGGCGTTTGTTGAGAAAGTAGGTATTAAATGGAAAGTGTTTTTGAATAAAGTCTATGACTTTGGAAAACGTATGTAAACGAACGGGTCATTGACTTGCGCAAAACGTATGTATAACGAAGGGTCATGCCGGAATTTTGTAGAAAAACTATACACTAGGAAATATATGAAATCACCTTACTTTTACTTAAATCCCGACTAGAAAAGACGAACATTTATCATTTTTATAAAATATAAAACTTCTACTATTAATACGTGAATAAATACGTGAAAATATTTTATACTCAATTACATCTTGATTTATTTAATATTGAGGAAATCGAGTGTTACCGAATTATTTTATGTTCATAGTTGATTATTCTTATGTGACTATTTTATTTTAGTATTGCGAGGTATTTTCATCGAGTACAAAGCGTTTCAACCACCAACACGATCTTTAATGCTACCATCCTTACGTAACAATAAGACAAATAATTTTAAAGCCTTATGAACTATATCATGCTTTTCCATGATGTTATTCCTAAATCGAAACCTTTATTATTTCGGTCGTGACCGAGTATCGTCGTGCTATCGTGTGATCATTCTTCTAGTTTTCCACTACTTCACTTCACTTCATCAATTAAGGCGAGTTCGTAGCCCCGCATTTTACCGTTTTACATTACTACTTTTGGGGTGAAAGCATTGCTTGTTTTTAAATCTTGGACATAATTTTTCTTGAATTGCTTTTACTTGTTTACGTGTTGCCTAAGTAGCGATAACCCACCATGCCCCACTATCATGAACCATTAGTTACCCTGTATAGGCGCGAGTGTTATAAACAGATCTATTTAGGATTGACATCCCTGTTCGGGTAAGTAGCGCTTACTAGTTTGAGAGATGAACTAACAAATGTATACCATGTCGGAATGCGGATGTTTCGGGTTGAACATCCACCTAGGCATTTACTATCATATTATGTCTGAAATTGATTGGCAAACAAACTGTCGTAGCCTCGGTGTCATGAGCTTAGCGCAACGTAAATACTTTTTTGATTGTTGTATGTGTTACAATAGTCACGCGTTTTAAATATTGTGTTCCATACTTACGATATAACTAAACCTACGAATTCACCAACTTTATGTTAACATTTTTAAGCATGCTTTCAGGTGCTTGATTTTAGGCTCTTACTTGATTTGTTGTATGGAGTCTTCCTGCTATCTGGTTATTCTTTCCAACATTTATCTATTATCATACTCATTGTGGTTTTTAAACATTTTTATGCTTCCGCTACAATTTTCTTATGCTTCCACAACTCTTTTAATTATGCTTTGAAATGATGTAAGACTTATTTATATTTCAAATCAATGTAATAAGTATGAATGTCTTTTCAAAACGCCCTATTAAAGGTCGTTCCCTTGGTCTTGTATGATGTATATTATGATGTCACGCCTTCAGACACTTATTCCGACTAGACCCGGTTTGGGGGTGTGACAGATTGGTATTTAGAGCCAAGGTTATAGAGAACCACGTAGTGTATACTAGGTCTGATCTATAACCAGTATGTGATCCTACGTGTTTTTACGTGCTTACGTGTATAACTACTAGCGATATATATAAGTATTGGTTATAGTATATTACCATAATTACACTTACATTTCATTTTGCCATATCATATTTTGCATTACGATTATTTTATTCACCATATGCATCCTGCATGGTTCATATAAAGATATATATATAAACTTTTGCTTTTGCAGAGTATGGCAGCCCCAATATATATATATATTATTTACATATTTTATCATATGATATAAACTTTTGCTTTTGCAGAGTATGGCAGCCCCAATCATTGCTATTTCTTCTGACGCATCAGAGGAGAGCGTAGGATCTATTGTTTCACGAGTTATTCTTTTCGGCACTATTCCTACAGAGATCCTTATTGTTCCAGATATACCTACTGATCTACCTACAGCGCCAGAGTTACCTGCGGTTTCACCTTTCTTATGTTCGGATGACTCTGAGTCAGACCCTGAGTCAGAGCCAGCTAATGAGTTACTCGAGAGACATGTATCAGTTAGACCTTTCAGTGCTATGGTTTCTAGGTGGAGGGCCAAGGTTATATCTCATCCACCACCTCCATCAGGATCGTCATTACCCGATACTATTATTCCATTTACAGAGATTGTAGTTGCCCTTATTCCACCAGCACCGTCTATAGAGATTGCTACTGCACCACCTGCTTGTGACACAGTGACTCTAATTATTACTGCTTCATCAGCCATTCGTAGTCGTATACGGACGACCACAAGGAAGAGTACATTAGGATTACGACCCGTGATGACACCAGCACGTAGTGCGGCTCTTCGTAGGGCCCGTCAAGCAGAACTTTCATTTGAGACATCATCATCCTGTACTTCATCCAGTTCTTCATCGGATTTAACATCACATACTTCAGAGAGTTCTTTTACTGCTTCTCTACAGGGTATACAGATTTCACTAGAGGATCATTCACATCATTCTTCTGAGGCTGCTCGCTCTCCATCTAGGCCATTGAGCCGTAGGAGGCCGCAGTGCTCAGACTATGCTACATCTACATCTTCTTCATCTGCTAGACCCTCTCAGAAGAGGAGTCGGTCTTCAACTACATCCATTCCGTCTATAGTTCACACTGCAGGAGCCCTATCACCGGCTCGAGCTGACCTCCTACCACCTTACAAGAGGTATAGGGGTACATCAGCTACGCATTCATATTAGTCTAGTGATGAGGGTAGCCCAAAGACGCATGTAAAGTCATACATGGATTCAAATATTCGGGCAGACATTGAGGCTGAGACTGCGGCTGTTGCTACGATAGCTGCTGTGATAGTTGATGGGTTAGGTATTGAGCCAGATATGGCAGCGGTTGAGATGGGTTTTGAGCCAGGGTTGGCAGTTGTGGAGTCGAAGAGTGATCCAGAGGAGGCAGAGGCTGATGATGAGGCTGATGCCAAGATTCAGCCAGAGGGTACCATAGAGATTGGGGTCGATGTTACTACTAGGATTGATATCCCAAATGACCGGCCCATGCCAGACACTATTGTGCGACTAGAGCAGCTTAAGGAGAGTTTTCAGGGTATGTATGGGCACATGCTAAAGATAACTCCCTAGAGGATAGAGGTTATTAAGGCACGACAGACAGACCAACAGGCTAGGAACATGATTGCTAATGGTGAGAGGTCTAGTTTGTTAGAGCATGTTATGGCCTTAGAGGGTAGCAACACGAGACTTCGAGACGCTCTAGGTATTGAGGGGATGAGAGCTGACAGTTTACAGCGACACTTGGGCTATGTGGAGGATGAGTTCAGATAGATCTGTAAGCTTCGTGCTTACGAGAGTCAGAGGCTTTGGAGGATGGTTACTTTCTAGATGAGGAGTCAAGGTTATCACCCTTAGACGAGTAGTATCATAGTTTATATATAGATTCTAGTTGGAGAGTAGTAGTAGTAGTAGTGTAGCGGTAGAAATCAAGAACCCATTTTGAGAAATGTGTAACCGACTATGAATTGTGCATGAAATGAAATCTTATTATTATTATGACTTCCTTTTGCGTTCGTTCCTCATAATGATTTTATTTTTTCATTCTGGCAAAACATAACTCTATTTTATTTTATAGTTTTATGTTGTAAATCCTGTTTATCGTTTATTGTAACTTTATCTCGTTCCGAATATCACCTTGTGTTGTAATTTATGGCTAGAATTATGACTATTACTTGCTTCGGTATGACTCTCGAAGCCATCGAAGAACTAATTTATCAACGGGTGGTTGAGGCATTGGCTGCTCGAGAAGCCAACCGCAACGCTAGACTCATTGTTGAAAGCCAAATCCAGAATGGAGATGATGATGATAACGGAAATAGAGGAAATGGAAATCATAGTAACAATAATAGGAATGGAAATCGAAATGGGGGAAATGGAGGTGCAAGAAGAAATGCACCAGTCGCTAAGGCTTGTACCTACAAGGATTTTCTTAATTATCAACCACACAACTTTAGTGGTACTGAAGGAGTCGTCGGTTTGGCTAGATGGTTCAAGAAAATAGAGTCGGTGTTTCGTATCAGCAATTGTCCTCCGAACTCTCAAGTGAATTTCGCTGCTTGCACCTTGCTAGATGGAGCTTTAAAATGGTGTAATTCCCATGTGCAGACTATTGGCATTGATGAGGCATATGAAATGTCGTGGAAGGATTTGATGAAGCTGATGATTGATGTGTATTGTCCGAGGAATGAGATCAAGAAGTTAGAGAATGAGTTGTGGAACTTGTTTTTCAAGGGGACTGATGTCGCTAGTTATAGGCGACGATTTTAGGAGTTGACCTTGTTGTGTCCCATAATGGTTCCTGAGGAGAACAACAAGATTGAGAGGTTCATCTGGGGTCTACTAGACACCATTCAAGGTAATGTTACCTATTCTAAGCCAGTTCAACTACAAGATGCCATCAGGATGGATAACGGCCTAATGGATCAGAAAGTTCATGTATATGCTGCAAGGAGTGCTGAGCAAAAGAGAAAGTTCGACAATAACCCATGGGACAACCGTGTGCAGCAGGAACCATTCAAGAGGTTAAACGTGGCACGAGCTTTCACTGTTGGCAACAATGAGAAGAGAGGGTATGCTGGGAGTGCTCCATACTTTAACAAGTGCAGATTGTACCATGAAGGACCATGTACGATAAAGTGTACCAACTGCAAGAAGGTTGGTCATATGGCCAGGGATTGTAAGACTGTCGTTGCTGCTCAAACTCCAAGAGCCCCTATGGCAAATCAGAGAGTTATGACCTGCTTTGGATGTGGTGGACAGGGACACTACAAAAGTGACTGTCCTAAACTCAAGAATTAGAATCGTGGAAATAAGGCTGCTAACAATGATGCTCGTGGGACAACTTATACATTCAGAGGAGGTGACGGAAACCTAGACTCCAATGTCGTTACGGGTACGTTCCTTCTTAATAATCGTTATGCATATATCTTATTTGACTCTAGCACCTATAGAAGCTTTGTATTGACTACGTTTAGTTCCTTAATTGATATCACTCATACTGCATTAGACGTTAGTTATACTGTTGAATTAGCCAATGGGCGAATCGTTAGATCCGACACTATTATTAACGGTTGTACGTTAAACTTGCTTGATCACCAATTCAACATTGACTTAATGCGTGTAGAGCTTGGTAGCTTCAACGTTATAATTGGGATGGATTAGTTATCGAAGTATCATGCTGTAATTGTCTGTGACGAAAGATTGTCCGTATTTCCTACGACAAAGTGCTGATGTATATTGTCTGTGTGGATAGAGTGTCCGTATTTCCGTCGGCAATGTGTTATTAAATAATGCGAGTATAGGGGACTGATTGACTTCTATCTGGGGTGTAACTTGAGGATTGGACATCTTATTCTGTGCCAACCAAGACTCAAAAGTACATTCAAAAAGTTTGCCATGTATTTCTGGCATAGGTTTCGGTAAAGAAGACGAAAGATAAGTCGAGAGAAAAACGACTTGAAGACGTGCCAATCGTCTAGGATTTTCTAAAGGTCTTTCTAGAAGACTTTCCAAGACTTCCACCAGCTCGACAAGTCAAATTTCAAATCTACTTAGTCCCCGATGGTGCTGTAGCACGAGCTCCTTATCGATTAACACCGTATGAGATGCAAGATTTGTCCACTCAGTTGCAAGAACTGTTTGACAAGGGTTTTATTAGACCAAGTTCCTCACCCTGGGGGAGCTCTGATCTTGTTTGTCAAGAAGAAGGACGGATCATTCCGCATGTGCATTGATTATCGTGAACTAAACAAGCTTATGGTGAAAAACCGGTATCCACTCCCAAGGATCAACGATTTGTTTGATCAATTGCAAGGATCGAGAGTTTAATTGAAGATCGATCTGAGGTTTGGTATCACCAACTTCGAGTTCAGGAAGAGGACATTCCAAAGAAGGCATTTAGGACTCGTTATGGTCATTACGAGTTCCAAGTAATGCCTTTCGGTTTGACTAACGCACTGGTGGTATTCATGGATCTAATGAACTGGGTGTGCAAACCATATCTGGATAAGTTCGTGATCGTGTTCATTGATGATATATTGATCTACTCCAAGATCAAGGAAGAACACGAAGAGCACCTTAAGCTAATTTTATAATTACTTAAGAAGGAGGAGTTGTACGCCAAGTTCTCGAAGTGTGATTTTTAGCTCCCTAAGGTACAATTTCTCGGTTACGTGATTAATAGTAAAGGAGTTCACGTTGATCCAGCTAAGATTGAGTCGGTTAAGGATAGGGCATCGCCTAAGACTCCAACAAAAATTCGCCAATTCTTAGGTCTTTCCGGTTATTACTGAAGGTTTATCGAGGGTTTCTCCATGATCGCTAACCCTATGACCAAGTTGACTCAGAAGAGTGTGAAGTTTGAATGGGAGAAAAGGGGGAAGCGGCATTTCAATTAATGAAGCAAAAGTTGTGTAGTGCGCCAATCTTGGCATTACCCGAAGGAAGTGAGAACTGCGTGGTGTATTGTGATGCTTCGCACAAGGGGTTGGGCGCGGTACTGATGCAGAAGGAGAAAGTTATAGCTTACGCATCCCGCTAACTCAAGGTTTATGAAAAGAACTACAAGACCCACGACTTGGAATTGGGAGCTGCGGTGTTCACTCTCAAGATGTGGAGACATTATTTGTACGGAACAAAATATGTTGTGTTCACTGATCATAAGAGCTTGCAACATAATCTCGATCAGAAGCAGTTGAACATGAGACAACGTAGATGGTTGGAGCTACTAAGTGATTATGACTGCGAGATTTGTTATCACCCTAAGAAGGCAAACATAGTGGCCGATGCTTTAAGCCGAAAGGAAAGGGTTAAGCCGCTATGAGTTCGAGCTTTAATGATGATAATCGACTTAAACCTTCCATCTCAGATTTTGAACGCCCAGACTAAAGCAATGAAAGAAGAGAATTACGCAACAGAGGACTTGTTCGGTATGATTAAGAGGCTTGAACCCCGTGCTGATGGAACATTATGTTTGAAGAATAGGAGTTGGATACCCTGTTTTGGCAAATTAAGAGTTGTGATTATGCGCGAGTCGCGTAAGTCGAAGTATTCTATCCATCCTAGATCTGATAAGATGTACCATGACCTTAAGAAATTATATTGGTTGCCCAATATGAAAGCTGAAATTGCCACCTACGTCAGCAAATGCTTAACTTGTGCTAACCTGAGATTCCCCAATGGAGGTGGGAAATGATTACTATAGGCTTTGTAACTAAACTGCCAAAGACGTCGACTGATCAAGATACGATCTGGGTGATCGTTGACCGACTTACCAAATCTGCTCATTTTCTGCCAATGAAGGAAACTGACCCGATGGAGAAGTTAACGAGACAGTACTTGAAAGAAGTTGTCTTGAGGCATGGAGTGCCAGTTTTGATCATCTCTGATCGTGATAGTAGATTTACCTCTCATTTCTGATAGTCACTTCAGGAAGCGTTGGGAACGCAACTGGATATGAGCACCGCTTATCACCTACAAACGGATGGTCAGAGTGAAAGGACCATCCAGACGTTAGAAGACACGCTGCGTGCTTGTGTGATTGACTTTGGCAAGGGCTGGGATAGACATCTACCCTTGGTGGAATTTTCATACAACAACAATTATCACACTATCATCAAGGCAACACCGTTCGAGGCATTATATGGTCGAAAGTGTCGTTCGCCTATTTGCTGGAATGAGGTTGGAGACAGTCATGATGCACGTGATAGACAAAAGATTTATGCCGACAAGAGACGTAAGCCTTTGGAGTTCCAGGTCAGGGATAAGGTCATGCTGAAAGTTTTGTTAGGATCAAAAATATGGTGTCTATATGGAAATTACATTAGTTTTGGTTTAAGTTAAAACACAAGGACTAAAAGTGTAATTAGTCTAAAGTGTCCTTGTGTTTTACCTATAAATACTCCCCTCTAATCAACATTAGAGGGTGAAGCTCACATTTGTAATTTCCCTTTCTTTTTCCATTTTAATAAAACTTCAAAATTAAATAAAGCTCTCTCCTCTATAATGGCTTATTCTTATTTTGAGCTTCCCCGACCTCCCGAGATCATGAATTGAGAAACCTCACAAGTGGTATTAGAGCTGCACAGGCGGTTCGTGATGTTTTACAGCTTATTTAGATTCGGCTTATTGAGCTTATTCGGATTATTTCAGCTTATTTTCAGTCTTGATTCGGTCCAACAGCTTATGTTGAGCTCATTTCGATCAGACGTGGTTTTTCAGCGAATCAGCATATTCAGCAGCTTATTTTTATGCTTAATCTGTTGTGAAATTTATTTTTATGCTTATTTGGTTTAATAATCAGATATGGTCTAAAACTGCTTAATTAGTGCTTATTTGTTAAACATCGCGGTTGTGTTTTATGCAATCGTGATGGCCAGATTACGGTTTTATCGTATTTTGGTATCAATTAAGTACTAATTTCGGATCTGTAACATTTTCGATGGTATGATAATTTTCGATAGTCAAACTCGACAGTTGACTGGTCAAAAGTTGTTAGATCTGGTCAAAAGTTGTTAGATCTGGTCAAACTGGTCAAACTCGGAAGTGATGTCATTTTTGGATCTGGTCAAACTTCAAATCTCAACGTTGACTTTTCTGGTCAAACTCGATACCGAAAATGCTTTTGGTTAAGATCAACAATGAAAAAGAAGTTACAAATAAGAAAAAGACCAAATCTGTACTTACAAGCTACAAGTTCATATCTACAGAATCTGTCACAGTCAAAATCGGAAGTTATACTCAAATTCAGGAATATAACTAAAAATGTTGTCGAAAATTTCAGATGAATCAATTTCGATATCGAGAATGAATCCGAATAACCGAGTCAACTCAGTGAGCAAACTCGGTTATGAGCAAATCAATATAGATCGGTGCTTGTCTCCTACACATCTCACTCTTACAATACAACAAATTCGAACAATTTCTAATCCTATTTTTCATCTCTACACTACAATAAATCCAAACTCTCAAACCACATCCATCATCACTACAATGACTCAAAACATAAAAGAAAAACAATAGAAAGATCTGAGTTCATTATACTCCGTATGTACCAACAATGGTATGACTTTTTCAAGATCAAACACACGAGATAATTACTCATCATTGATCCTTATGAACCATAAGTTCTCTTCAATATTTAAACATAAAGAATGAGTCATAACAATTATGTTGCACTCGTTTCTTTTGTTTCGTTGTTAAAAAAATGAAAAACAAAATAGACATAAAACCTACCGAGGCCTTCTACAAAGATCTTGAAACAAAAATCATGTGTTCTTCGTGGGTTGGTATCTTCCAACAAGAGCAGTGTTGATTTTTAACGGCGAATGAGCAGAGGGGTTTTAATAAAAGAGGGTGTAACTGAGAAGAGAAGAGTTATTTGTGTGAATGTGGTTTGAGGATATGTGTAACTGTGTTGTGAGAGTGAAATATAAAAGAAAAGTTGCTTGTGAAGTGAGAAGATGGAGATATGTAGGAGTTAGATCTAATTTTGTTGAAGATATAAGGATGGGGGCGATTGTTTTGAGTAGGGTTTCAATGTAAGTATGTGTGGTAAGAAGTTA
The DNA here is from genome assembly GCA_026074375.1 of Tanacetum coccineum. Lineage (NCBI taxonomy): Eukaryota > Viridiplantae > Streptophyta > Magnoliopsida > Asterales > Asteraceae > Tanacetum > Tanacetum coccineum. The sequence goes on along the minus strand of BQNB010020207.1, from coordinate 41,502 downwards.
GGGTTGGTGTGTCTTATAAGTAGGGTTGTTATTGTACTAATATATCTGCTATTCTCAAAATCAATGGGCCGGGTTGTATGTTTCTAAGGCAGATCGAGTATTCAAATAATGTGGGCTGACCGAAATTATTATGGGCTGACCGAAATTATTATGGGCTGAGCAGAAATAAACAACCCGAATTTGTGGGCTTAAAATGCTAAAAGGTAGAATTTTTGTTAATATTTCGGACACAAAAACATCACTTATTGCTTAAAACGATCTGGATAAAAGATTCACGAAAACCGTTCAAAAGGCTAGTCTCAGGATTTAATCTCAAGAATTGATTACGGGGATGATTCGTTATCATTTATTTGAAGTTGATGTGGAATTTCACGGGTGCGTGTACTTATCATATCTTAAAAGTCGGGGTTGGTTGGATGATGATTTTTAAAGATAACTTGTTCGAGCTTATAACCGGTTGTTGATGAAGACTTGTCAAATCTAGCAATGTGTGATCTATAAACGCAGAAGTTGGTGCTCAATGCGCACATTTGCTATCACTTGAAGGAGTTACGTTGTAGTGCTCAGTGTCTCACATAGTTGAGGATTTGTCAAGAGGTGGTGTACTACTTATACTTGATGGTTGGTTGGTTGAGGAGTATAGAGTACATAGAGATTCGGCAAGGTGCAATGCGAGTTCTCTTCACCGTTCTTTATCATGGATAGTACAAGACATAAGCCACAAGTTTGGGATATTCTACTTCATCATCAAGTTTATGATAATGCGTTTTCTCCATCAGTAATCATTACAAAGAGCCGACAAAATACGAGGTTGGTATTGAATAAGTCTGAGGAGAAGCGACTTCACACATGACTTCTCTATCGAACATTCGGACGTAACCGAATTATGATTATGTTTGATGGTCATCAAAAATAATCAGGGGGAAGAAATGTGTACATCCGGGACTTAATTGTCTTTGGTGTATACAACATAGTGCAACAACTAGGAGGAAGAAATATGTACATCCGATACTTAATTGACTTGGTGTAACACCCCCAAATTGGGTCGCAGCGGAATAAGGATATCCGGGGCGTGTCACTTTTAGGGCAGACTATGGTTTTGCGGGGGGGTGCCACCATGGATAGGGAGATCAGGCGTGATCTAGAGAGAGATGTTGGATATGGGATCACTGACTCTTGGGATGAGATTGTGAGGCATGCAGGGGTCACTTGGTCGTTTCCGATGTGGAGAGCTAGCCAGAGGATGACAGAGTTTGAGACTAGGGTTAGGCGGGACACAGACGAGGTTTATACGAGGTTGGATGATGAGCAGTCTGGGCGACAGCTATTGGCTGGTCGGCTTAACATGTTGTTTAGGGATATGCGTGCACATGCACGTACTGCTAGACCCATAGAGAATGAGGCTAGGATGTCTAGAGAGGCTTGGGGAAGATTTATGGATACGAGTGATCTTGCGCGTGCAAACGTTATGTCGCTACGTACCACAATGTTAGCTCAGCAGTCACAGATTAGAGAGTTACAGTCAGCAGACCGTAGGATACAGACGGTGATTATAGAGATGCTGGCGGCAGATCACAGGAGACAGAAGTAGCTCACAAAGGCACTGAAGTTGATAAAGAGACTTCAGGATAGATGACAGAGATGCGAGAGACAGCAGGGACCCGCCCCCACCCCCCCCTAAAGTCCTGCATCCGCCAGAGCTACAAGGGAGGCTCGGTAGTAGTTCCTAGATTATGTTATGGCTAGTTATTTTTATATAGCCCTACTTAGTTTTACGGTTAAATCCCGGTTGTTTGGGCTTAGGTTGTATATATTCTATTTATCTTGTAACCTAATTGTTGTGATCATTTTGTATCTGAACATTCATGTATGTTTTCCAATTAATATATGGAAGGTGGTATTATGTCCTGTCTGTATCGAAATTTGTATGAATGAATGTCGATTTGGTTATAACTTTGTTGATTACAATTCAGTTGTATATTTCACTGTGTAATGTGATCTCATTTTACTTATTGGGTATATGTCATGTCATGGTTATGATTTTATGAAATCTAACGGGTATTATATTTTCTTGTGATGAGAAAATGGCACCATAAAGAGCACCGAGGTCAAACATGGTCTTTTGTGGACTTTATAAATTGTACTAATATCTCAAAAATTACAAAAATATATGATGTAGTATTCATTATTTGCGGGATATAGGGATTTATCAAAGAAATATCACAAAAATTCAACCACTTGGTCTTTTGTACATCTTTACACATGAAATCAAGCCCATAATTCCCATTACTTTTGAACAATGGATCCCTAAAAACCCTCATCATCGTTCTCTAGACTTTCTTACAAGTTGCTTTGACTAGCATATGACTTATATAACTCTTACAACTAGAAAGAGAAAACTTTTTACACTTCATTTACTTGTAAATTCACATTAACTCTCTCTTCTCTCTTGATAAGCCACGGCATCAAAACACCCCTCTTTATAATAATCATAGCTTGATTTTCTAAGACCATACATTCATTCACACATCTTTCTATGATAACCTATGGTGTTTTTGTTGGGTAGGTTAAGGTTTACAGTAATTGGTAGCAAGAAAAGCATGATTAGGGGAGATTCTAATTGGAAATTAGGGTTTTTCAAGTTGTGCATGCTTTGGTTTATCATCTAAATAGGGTTTATTTATATTGTGGTTCATCATATTATCAATCATATTTAAAGTCATCTATACACCCTTTATGTCTTTACATTTATCATTTATGTCTATATATGTAATATTTTAGCAAAAATCTCCATGTAGGACTTTTAAACATGGTAAATGAATTTTTACTGGATCATCATTTTGTACACTTTTTTCATTATGTTACGTGATGGTATATCATTATATAATGGGATTATAAGTATAGGAACATGTTTGTTAAAGAAAGTGTATGTATAAATAGTAATTAAAGTAACTTTGAAAGTTCCTATATTAATAAAGTGTGGGGGGTCTTTTGCACAAAATGGATTTGGTGATTTTCTTGAACATTTTTGGACAATTATGGACCTATGGACACTATTATATGTAAAACATATGATATAAAGACTTGTGAAGGAATCGTGGTATTTTAATTAGTTGGAAAATATGTAAAACAAAAGTATATAATTAATTATATAAAAGCTATAAAAAGGGCTGTTTGGTTTCGAATTTCAAACAGTAGGTTTTACATTTTATAAAGATATTACACCTCATGACGATTCCAAAAAGGTAAGAAACTCGAAAAACGGATTATTAACGAAAAAGATACGTAGTTTACGAGTTTTATGATAATAGCCGGAGTTATAAAAGAATTTTTATAAAAACTTGATATAAAAATTCTACAAATAGAAGGTTTGATATTTTTATTAAACACACTCATATTTTTGGTATTCCAAAACATAAGAATGAGATTTTTCAATTAAAAACGAAGAAGTTATGAATTACGCGAGTTTATATACTTAAAATGTATAAAAATACTTTTATAAAAGTTACTGTTCATCTCAGGAACATTTATTTTTGTAAACCTCATAAATAAATATAACTTTCAATTACGAGAACGTGCTCGAAAGAATTACTAAAAACGGAGCTAAAACGAATAAAATACGGCGTTTACGATAATTAAAGTTTATAAAAGTAATTTTATAAACTATGAACATTAAAATTTACTATTCATCAGCAAACCCAAATGTATAAAATGTGATAATTTTGATACACCTTTCCATTACAAAAGACGGCTCGAAGGTTTGTTAAAAAAAAATAAAAAAATTTCTTTTATTTTTTTTTTCTTTTTTATTTAAAATTTTTAAATTCTTTTTTCTTTTATATTTTTTTTAATAAATTCATTTTTTTTTTATTTTTTACATTATTCTTACCGTCAGTCTCTCTCATACAATTTTTCTAATTTTTTTTTTTTTTTTTCTCCTTTTTTTTCTAATAATTCTTCTTTCTTTTTTAGGTTTAAAACGAATAAGTTATTTCATTTATCGGGTTTTACGACAACTAAAACTATAAAAATATCTTTCTACTGGTGTGAACAGAATAAGTACTGTCACACACGTGGACGTGAATACAAAAATTTCATAATTTGATAAGTCGTCTTTAATACGAAAGACGTGGACGTTAAGAACGCGAGAAACGGGTTTAAAACGTGGATAGTTATGCTTAGTTTACTAAAGCGTTTATTTATAAACGTTTTACCTTATAAACATGATTTAAATTACAAATAGATGGATGATTGAGATATTTTAATTATACAGGGTAGTAGGTTACCCAATGTGATTAGTTAAAATTATCACGTCCTATTATTGGATTATGTTGCACTCATCATTACCGTGACGCATTTTCTGTGATACCTTGATATTCGCTCACTCAAGGTGAGTTCATAGCCCCACGTTTTACATGATTTGTTTTATAAGTTTTTGTGGTGCTAAATGTGGAAAACTAGAATGAGGGTTGAATAGTTTACCGCTTTTTAATTTAAGGTTTATGTTTATTTGTAAAACTTAGATTCGACTTTTTGTGAATTCAATGCTTGCACAATATGAACAATATAAGTATATGAAATGATAAAGTAAGACAAGAGATAAGAGTAAGAACAATCAAACCACAATGCGATGATTATATAGTGGTTCGATAACGAGCACCTTCTTTGCCCTACTCCAATCCCCAGAGCACCGAAACTAGAGTGTTTTCTTCACTATGTCAACAAGCTCCCTTATGGCGGAGGAAAACAGTACACAACGTTGCTTACACCGATTTACGTAACAAAGCTAAATGTCGAGTTCTAATCTTAGCTAGAACCAATCTAACAGACAACTCAACTTCAACGGACTTCATCAACTTCACAACTTCTTGACAACTTCACACCTTCATTCAAAACTCACAACTTTTTAACAACTCTTACACCTTCTTCACAATTCACAACTTCTTCATAACTTCACAACTTCTTCACAACTTCACTTCACCACACTATTTATATCACAACTATCTAACCACTATTGGTGTGATCACCACGATTAACTATTCTTACAAAGTTCGCAATAGATCTAACTACTACACACAAATACAAGATATACAAATGATTTACACAAGATTGGTATGCATACTAAGGTATAATACTTCTTCACTTGATGATGAAAGTATTCTTCTCTTGCACTTGAGGAATTAAGATTGGATCACTTAGAAACAAAGCTTTATGATTAAATGATCAAAGGATTTTAAAGGGGATATGTGGGCTGTTTAGAGAGCAGAAAGAATGAGTGCAAAAGGTGAGAAAAATGTTGAGGAATAGTCCAGTATTTATAGGGAAAACTGGAGGAGCGGAGTCTATGGCAGGTCCCCTTAAATAGGGTGCCGGTACCCTTAATAATTAAGGGGGCCGCCCATTTTCAGACGCTCCTCTTTTTGTCCTATTCAGGGGAGGTGTGGAACTTTCTAGCCATTTTAGGTCCGAAAATTTGAATTTCAAAATGTTTATTTTGAATAAAACATTTCTTTTAATTGTAGAAAATGTTTTGTAATGTTTATAAAAATGTTTACAACATTTTATAAAAGTGTGAGGTTGAATAAAAATTTCCTTTGATCATAAAATGCATTAAGCATTTATTTATTCATACCTTTAAGTGATATAATTTTCGAAATGAAAATTTACTACTAATTACTTGTTTACGTTTAATTTTACATTGAACGTTTTTATATTTTGTGATTATCAAAACGTAAAGATGTGAAAAATATTAATAATGTTTTTAGGCATTATTTCTATCAACAATCTCCCCCTTTTTGATGATTACAAAATTTAAACTCATTAAATGTAAAATTATTTTTAAACAAGTATTTAGTGAGTTTTATGTCATTTCTCCCCCTTTTTGTAGAATCAAAAAGGCATCGTCGAGAATTGCTAGTAAAATCGACGGAATAAATGCTCCCCCTTGATGTGTGCTCCCCCTCGTTCGAGGGCACCAAGGAATCGAGCTATGGTTTCTTGGCTACAAAAACGAGTTAGAACAATACAAATATTTCTAACATGTAGCAAGAAGGAAGGAAAAATATGACAAGTGCAAGCAAACATCAAAGCAAAAGATACTTCATTCATTTAGGACAATGTGTGTGAACTACACACAAGCATACATAAAAAGAAAAACAAATATGCTTTAGAAGCATATTAATACATAAAAAAAATCCTAAATAGCCATAGAAGGATTTTTGACTTGCTTGCGACACAAAAGGGTTTGACGATTATTTGTAGGCATATTACGAGATTAGTTGGTTGTTGATGGAGAGTTTGGAGTGGAGGCGGTTGTGGAAGGGTAATCTCTTTAAACTCTAGGTGGTGGATGTGGTCGAGTGAGGAGGAATTCAATCCAATTGATATCCTTACTTAAAGCAAGGAATTGTTTTTGGGTGAAGATGCAACAAGGGCAATACCCAACATGGGTTTCAACTTGGTTAATGTTGAGGGTGTGTGGTAGGTTTGGAGAGTAAGGTGATGAGGGAATGTTGTTTTGTTGTTGAGAGAGATGCATGGCTAAGAGGTTTGATAGGTCTTGTAGTTGATTAATGTCATCAACTAGGCTTTCTCTACTTGGAGATAGAGGTGGTGTGTGTTGAGTTTGGTTGTCACTTTGAGGTGGAGCTTGAGTGTGAGTAATATGTGAATTGATGGGTGATATGGGAAATGGAGGATGTGAGACAACTTGTGGTAATGTGGGAGTGTCCTTAATGTAAGGATTTGGTAATGCTTGATTGGGGTGATTGTTTTCTTGAGATGGTTCATGATGAGGAGTGAGTGGTTTTGGCATTGGTGTAGGTGAATTTACATTGAGCTCATTGGATGTGTTACAAGGGTTTAGTTTCTTCCTCCAAATGGGTTTCACACTCATTTTGGCTACCCTTGATGGTTTGGATGTGGGTTTGTTAGGAGATGTCATTGGTGAGGATGATTGTGATGATGATGGTTGAGAATGTATTTATAGTAGAGGAAAGGTTTAAATTAGGAAGAATGAACATTTAAAGGATCAAATCCAAGAAATGTTTGTGAATTTAGGAAAACAATAGCTAAGTCTAGAGGGTATTTGGTCAAAGAGGAGTGAAAATATTGTTTTACCCGTGACTGTCTAGGCCGGTCCCCTTAATTAGGGGTCGGTCCCCTTAAAGATAAGGGGACCGCCCTTTATGAATTAAGGGGGCCGCCTACTGCTATTTCCTAGATTTCCCAAAAATCGATTTTTCTCAAAATTTTGTGTGAGGGTTTCTGTTTTGGTGGTTAATTTGCAGCAAGTCCATCCTTTTATGGCAATTAAGATTTAGCACATAGCAATTAAGCATTCAACATTCTACATATATATGACAAGATGTAGGATAAAACTATTTCACATAATTTTGGCATATAATCATATATGAATTGAAGACCAAAAGAGTGAAGAGCATATAAAATAGTAACTAGATATAATGCATAAAGAATTTTTCTTGACAAGAGGGTTAAGTTAAAAACGAACCAAACTTTTGTGCAAATACTAGTGTGTGCCTAAGTGCGACAAATGTGGAGTAGCGTAATTTTGCTCAACCAAGATTGTCAAAATATATATTAGATTATATATTTTTGACAACAAGTAAGAGAACATTATGCATATGAAAAAATAATATTTTTAGCATATCTCAACAATATGTGAAAATTAATTTTTCATGTGATCCTAGTTGTGAGAAAGACTTTCTTTAGAAGATAAATGAATTGGGACTATGTGTAATGAGATATGCATTTAGATAAGAGAAATTTTGTAAAAGATTGCATATATGGTTATTCCAATTTTTTTGCGTTTTTGTGCAAACAGAATCTAGGACACAGAGAGGGAAAAAACTTGTTCAGTGGGTGCCCACTTAAAGTCTGGTCGGCCCCCTTCAAATTAAGGGGGGCGCCACCTGTTGAGAAATTATTTCTCAGATTTTTGACAAATAGTTCATTTTTAGTGCTGAAAACTTAGTCAATTTGTTTCATCATTCCTAGGGACTAGAGTAAAGTAGTTAAATGGTTCACGTTTAAGTAGCTATAGTTAGGTATATCGGCTATTGTTGTCTTTCGGTGAGAGCATTTTCTAAAGAGATATTTTCCTTTTTGAATATTATCACGAAGGAAGTGTGGCGAATTATCTATGTGTTTATTTCGTGAGTGTTGAACGTGATTCTTTCTTAAAGTATATTGCCCTGTGTTGTCCACAATTATTGAGAATATTGTCTAGCCTCAATGCCATAGTCTATGAGAGCTTGTTTCATCCATAGTGCTTGTTGACACGCCTTTCCGGCACTAACATATTCCGCTTCGGTTGTGGAGATAGCAAGAGCGGTTTGATTCTTTGAAAACCAAGATGTTAAACAACATCCCATGAATGTGCAAACACCAATAGTGCTCTTGCATCACTAATCTCCCGCATGATCGAATCTGTCATTAAACTAGTTCTATCGCCGAACACCCTGGGATACCTTAATTCCCCAATGAATAGTGCTTTATGTAGGAAGTTACGCTTAACCGCTTCTAGGTGACGGTTTTGCGGATCATTTTGAAAAGCGTGCACAAAGGCCAAACAATAAACTTGGATTTCGGGTTCTACTTGCCTTTATGTATATAAACTACCTATCATGCCTTCTATATTTGGTATTATCTGCAGACTCTCCTTCTTCGTCCATTGTGAGTTTGGTTTCCTAGACATGGGGGTTTTTCTTTGGCGTAGAGTCTTCTAGGTCTTAATCTTTCTTAAGCATTTCCTTAATTATTTTGATTGCATTGAAAATATTCCATTCATTAAATTGTTTATATGGTAATCCATAAAAAAAAGTTAGTTACCTCATCATACTCATTTCAAACTCATATGCAGATTTGCGCAAAGTTCCATCACACATTCTTGACAAGTTGATCCGAATTATAATGTCATCAACATATATTTGGACGATAATGATGTTGAAGTCTTTCTTTTTAGTGAAGAGAGTGTTATCTACCATTACATAGAATTAATTATGTTTTAATAAGAAGGCTTTAATCGATCGTACCATGCTTGTGGAGCTTGTTTTAGACCATAAAGAGCTTTCTTGAGTTTATAGACATAATTAGGTTTTGCGAAGTCAATGAATCCCGGAGGTTGTGCCACGTAAACCTCCTTATTGATAACACCGTTAAGGAATGCACTCTTCACATCCATTTGGTATAGCTTAAAATCTAGTGCACAAGCATAAGCTAAAAGTATTCTTATGGTTTCTAGTCTAGCTATGGGTGCATATGTTTCATCATAATCAATTCTTTCTTGTTGATTATAACCTTGGGCGACCAACCTAGCTTTGTTTCTTGTTACGACCCCTTTTCATCGAGTTTATTTCTATAATATCCCATTTTGTTCCTATAATGTTTATATCCATAGGATTTGGGACTAGTTCCCAAACATCATTTGTTATAAATTGATTTAGTTCCTATTGCATGGCCATTACGCAATTTTCATCTTTTAGAGCCTCATTTATATTTTTAGGTTCTATTGTTGAAATAAAGCAAAAGAAATTGCTTTTCTCTTGAGCTTGCGACCTAAGTGTTCTTTGATTTAGATTACCAATAACATTTTCTAGGGGATGACTTTTAGATTCTTTAATGTTTATTATTTGATTATTTTCTAATGAAATGTCTTCAAGATCATTGCCAATGGGTTTTGTTTTACTAACCTCAATACCTTCTTCTTCGACTAATTTATCATCTTCCAATGGTGATGTTTTAGGTGGAGAGGGAGTCTCATCGAAAGTTACATTTAATGATTCTTCTACTTCATTGTTTGTTTGTTAAGTTATTCTGTACGCTTTAACTTTGGAAATATCCTAGGAAAACACCTTCATACGACTTTAGATAGTGGGGTTCGAACTTGGTTTAGGTAATCTTTTGTATTAAAGATAAAACAGTTTACTTCCGAATACTCTTAAAATACGTTAAGGTTTGGTTTCCTTCCTTTAAACAACTCGTATGGTGTTTTTTCAAAAATACTCTAATAGGAAACTACTATGATTTTATAAGTGATGTATCGATCACACTTGCACCAAATTTTTTTGAGGATATGGGATTGTTCATTTAACTGGTTCTATTTCATTCTTTTAAGGTGCGATTTTTTCGTTCTCTTCCCATTTTATTGTGGAGTCGAGGAGTAGAAAATTGTGAGATATCCCATTTAATCATAAATATTTTCAAATTGTACTTCCTTATCAATTTCTCCGCCATGATCCGTTCTAATTGATACATAAAACATCAATTTGTTTTGGATCATTTGCTTAATATTTCAAATTCTTCGAAGCTTCGTTTATTTGCTAAGAACTCTAGTCCAGTGTATCGAGAATATCATTCTACAATTACTAAAAGTATAACGATTTCCTCCATGTTAGTTATGCGGTAGGGGCCAAAAAATCCATGTGAGTAGTTTATGCATCTAGTTGTTCGAGACTATATTTTTGGACCTTGTGACTTACGTGAGCCTGCTTCCAACTTTGCAGCATCACAAAAATGTTGGTAGTATTAAGTTTAGGTAGATTTCTAATATTCTTTAAACGCTCATGATTGAATAGTTTGCATATTTAGCATGAACCTAATCTCTATGCCATTATGTGGAATTTTTGTCGAATGTTGCAAGGCATATTTTGTCTTCCGGTTTATTTTCCTTAGTTTCACTTAACATCTAAACTCCTGTCTAATTCCTTTACCTATAACTTTTTCGTTTTTGTTTTTCGCTATAGGGTTTGGTAAATATTACTTTGACTTATTATACATATTTGACCAATACTAAGCAAGTTATAAGTTAAGTTATCTACGTGCTCAACATTTTCAATTATTAAGGAGTCTTGAGAAATCGTACCTTTGCCTATGATTTTACCGCGTAAGTTGCTTCCGAAAATTACGTTACCTCCGTTGTATGCTTTGTATGAAGAAAACAACTTTCGATTACCGGTCATGTGTTTTGAACATCCACTATCTTTAATCCATTCATCGGGTTCCAAGTTTACTCCTAAGCATATTTCATCGGGCGCTTGAGCTATAAGGCAAGCTTCATCTTTAGTCTTTTCTACCTCATCTTCTCCATTGTCGCTCATACTCCTCTAATGAATGCCTTTGATCGGTGTTCTTTGGCGGCTTTGAACCTTCTCCAAATGAATAATTTTGGTCACTACATTAAATCATTTTCTTTCTCTTTTATTCATAACATATTTCTACTTCTTTGGAATGTTTTTCTATCGCCTTGTGGTTGTCTTGCAAATCTTCCTTGTCTCTTGAAGAATTTCTTGAATTCCTTTACGGCCATAGCATACTCTTCGTCTTCACTATCGGAACTTGAGCTATCTTCATCACTTACTTCCTTTTTCACTTTTAATGCAAGTGATCTACTTTGTTCTTTCTTGCCTTTAACCGTTTCTACATCTTTCTTAATTACTTCTTCATAAACTTTCAAGTTTCCAATTAGTTCGTCAAGAGATAAGTTGTTAGATTTCTTTGATTTATTCAATCGCCGTGACTTTTCGAGCGCCATTTGGATGTAGTGCCCTAAGAAATTTTCCTAACACAATTCTTGCTAGAAAAACTTTCATCAAGTGCTTTTAGACTAGTAATAATAGTGTTAAATTTAGCAAAGGCATTATCTATTGATTCCTCTTTCGGAATCATAAATTGTTCATATTGTTGAACAAGGAGATCTATTTTGTTAGCTTTGACTTGATTATTACCTTGATGAGTGATTAGTAAAGTATCCCAAATTTCTTTTGCGGTTTGACACATAAAAATTCTTTCGTATTCTTTACGTGGCAAAGCATTATAAATTACCATTTTAGCTTTATTATTTTTTTGCAAGTTTTTTTTTAAGCTCATTATCGTGGTTATGAAAAGATACATTTCAATCCTTTTTAGTTTCGGCGATTAAATTGAAATGTGGAAAATCACCATCGGCTAATAACATGCCAACGATCTAGATCTTTTGACTTCACATAAGTTTCGAATCTATTTTTCCAATAAATAAATCCATCACTTTCAAAAAGTGGTGGTCTTTGCATAGATTGCCCTTCTAAATATTTTTTCGATTCCATAGATCGATTCAAGTTTTAAAATACAGTTTATTTTAAAAATCTTGTTTAACGTGGCTCTGGTACCAATTGTGGAAAACTAGAAGGGGGTGAATAGTCTACCGCTTTTTAATTTATTATTTAATGTTTGTTTGTAAAAACTTAGATTTGACTTTTTTATGAATTCAATACTTGCGCAATATGAACAATGTAAATACGTAGAAGTAAATAAAAGATAAGAGTTGAAAAGATCAAACCGCAACACAAGGATTTATAGTGGTTCGGTTACGAAGCTCTTCTTCGGCCTACTCCATTCCCCGAGCACCAAACTCGAGAGTTTTCTTCACTATGTCAACAAGCTCCCTTATGGCGGAGAAAACCGTACACAACGTTGCTTATATCAATTTTCGACACTAAGCTAGATGTCGAGTTCTAATCTTAGCTAGAACCAATCTATCACAACACAACTTCACGACTAGTTCACGACTTCACGACTTCACAATTTCATTACACAACTTATCTTCACACATTGATCACGACTACACAACTTCTTCAATCTTCACAACTTCACGCCTTGATCACGACTACACAACTTCTTCAATCTTCACAACTTCACACCTTCACAACTTCTTCTCACCACACTACTTATATCACAACTATCTAACACTACTAAAAAGATTCCAAGATTCCAATTCTACTTACAACAATCCACCACATCCTAACAACTACATCAATTTACAGATTTACAAAAAATTTACAAGGTATGATATGGATGCAACAAGATTGCAATATGGATTTTGGGATGTAATACTTCTTCACTAGATGACGGAAGTATTCTTCTCTTGCACTTGAGGAATTGATCTTGGATCACTTGGAAACAAAGTTAAATGATTAAATGATCAAAGGATTTTAGAAAGGATATGTGGGCTGTTTTAAGCAGAAAGAATGAGTGCAAAAGGTGAGAAAAATATTGGGGAATAGTCCAGTATTTATAGGACAGACTGGAGGAGCGTAGTCTATAGCCGGCCCCTTTCAGACGCTCTTCTTTTTTGTCATATCCAGGGGAGGTGTTTACTGGACTTTTTCTAGCCGTTTTAGGTTCGAAAATTTGAAATTCAAAATGTTTATTTTGAATAAAACATTTCTTTTAAATGTAGAAAATGTTTTGTAAGTTTATAAACATGTTTACAACATTTTATAAAAGTTTGAGGTTGAATAAAAATTTCCTTTGATCATAAAATGCATCAAGCATTTGTTTATTCATACCTTGAAGTGATATAATTTTGAAATGAATATTTACTCCTAATTACTTGTTTATGTTTTAATTTTTCATTGAATGTTTTTATATTTTGTGATTATCAAAATGTAAGGATGTGAAAAATATTAATAATGTTTTTAGCATTATTTCTATCAACAACCTTAATTGTAGATAATCTCCAAGTCTTATAGATAATCTGCGTCTTGCCATTATCTTTTTAATTATCAACAATAATTTGACACAATAATCCCCCACTTCCCAAACTTGACAACAAACCCCCTTTTTGTTCTTCAAAATTTGTGCTTTAGAGAAGAGACAAGGGTTTTCGTTTTTGAACATTTTAGGCCTTTTTTTTGTATTAACGTGTATTAAGTTGTTAATAACGTCTAAAGTAACTAACGATCGTTAAATAAATATCTTGAAACATATTATATATTTAATAAATATAAACGAGTTACATATATTAAATATACAATAAACGTACTCTTCGTGTATTCTTGTGTGCCCCCGATAGGCTCACATATTTCTAGCTGTATAAACGTTACACGTAACGACCACAAACCAACAATACGTGCATATTAGAACAAAACATGAAAGTTTAGTACATAAAGTAGAACACTTTTCAGTTTACTTATCAAATCGGTACATTTAAAAAAGTTTGTAGCTTTTTTCAACAAAACCCTACTTTTTTTCTAAACAATGACAAAAATTACCAATTTTCGACACATAATTCAGCAAGTAACCATTTTTTCCCCGAAAGACATAAGTATTTAGTTAACAGAGGGGTTTCGGAAGGGCGTGTAATAGGTTTCGTCGTACAAAGCCTCCAGTTAAAGGGGTTTCATTTTTATTAGTTTTGTATATAAATAGTAATACATATAATATTAAACATATATAAGCGATTTAATCCAAATTTATATGCAATTTCTATTTGGTTTACAAGTGCAATCGGGCTTCATTGGTTCTTTATTATAACGTCAAGTATTTTTCTTGATTGCCTTAATTAGTTGTAGGAATTGAAGATTGATCAGGCATTGACGATCCTCATTTGTAAAATTTCAATCTTGATATTAAAACATGGTTCCAGCTATAGTGTGATCTTGGTTAATATAAACACTTAATCGCTTCAAGGTTAAAGAAGTTAGATTTAGACTTTTTATGAATATAAAGCTATCCGTAATGGTATGGGTGCGGGCATGAGGCACCGGTGAAGGTCTTGCTCACTCGTGACTCGTAAGCCCATTATGGGAGTGTCCTAGTCACAAGTGAAACAAGACAAAAAAGCCTTATAACGGTGAGGCATGGCGCTTTATAGTTTCGGGCAAGTTAATATTATTTATTTGGTTCGCGAGTGTATGTAGGGTATTTTATAGGTATATTTGTATAAAGTGGGTATTTAATTGAAATGTGAAGATGATGCGACTGATAAGGTTGGATTGTGAAGGGAGTGAGGGTAAAAATGTGAAGAGAGAAAACTGATGTGACGCTAAAGTGTCCGGTGAAAGAAGGACTAATAAGGGTAGCGTAGATAGCTCGTCGTGGATTAAAAGTCATATATAAGACGTAAAACTATAGGACTAAATGTCAATGCATAATTCGACTGTACGATAAGTTCAGTGTACTATTTTAAAGCCCCATATCGTTTCTGAGATTGGTTTTTGTTGCAAATGATGTCTACATTTGAATCGGAATCCACTTTGACTTATAACATCGCATAATCAAAAGGTTTCTTCACGTTTGGTTGAATTCTTTTTCTTCTAAAAAAGAAAGTACTAGCTAGTATAAAGTTACATGAATGGACCGAAAAGCTGGTCCCAATGTAACAATTGTATGTGGAAAAGGCTCGGTGTAAGTTACTGTTTAAAAATTGTGAAATAGATTTGCGTATGTATAGTTGAATATTCTCTGGCGTTAAAAAAATAGTTGTATTACGGAATGCTTACCAAACTTTATTAGATTTTCTAATACTCTCTTATGTTAAGATAATTTAACGATTGCTGTTTATGGTACTCAATTGTTATTTTTTTTAACTAGTTATAATTCCCGTGCACGCACGGGGCTTACACATAAATCAAATTTATTTTAAAACTTTTTTTTAATATACATGCATATGAAAATTTTCCGTGTTTAATATATTGTAATTGTGATATTAGTACAACTAATAATTATAAACGTGGTTTTACATAAAAAAAAATTCATTATGTATTAATACAAGCATAGTTGCCCGCGCGTTGCTGCGGGGTCCTTGGTGTTTCTTTTATCATAGATGTTGGTGTTTTTTTAAGCATTGGTCGCGCGTTGATGTGGGGCGTTATTTTTTTTATTTTTTTTGTATTTTGTTTTTTGTGCGGCTATGTGTTGGGCGTCGTGTCGTGGGTGTTTTTTGATCAGAATAAATCAACTCTTGTAATTTTTTTTCTTATTTTGTGCCGAGCAAAAAAAAAAATTTAATTATTTTGTGCAATAGTTTCTTTTTTTTATATGGGCTTATGTGTTTAGTCTCATGTCGCGGATATTTTTTGATCTGAATAAATAAGTACTTTTGTAATTTTGTACTGAACAATTTTTTTTTTAAGTTGCCTAGTTATAGAAATAGAAAAAAAAAAGTCAAATGGGCCGCCCCTATGGGCCGAAATAGAAAAACAAAAACAAAAAAGTCAAATGGGCCGGCCCTATGTTTAATAGTTTTTTTAATATGGGCTTATGTGTTGGGCGGGCGTAATGTCGTGGATAGTTTTTGATCTGAATAAATCTATATTTTTTTTTCCTGTTTTGGACTGAGCAATTTTTTTTTATTTTAGCGGGTTTATTTTTTCGGTCTCATGTTTAATAGTTTTTTTTATATGGGCTTATGTGTTGAGCCTCATGACGCGGATATTTTTTTATCTGAATAAATCAGTAATTTTATAAAAAAAATTCTATTTTGTGCCGAGCAATTTTTTATTTTTATTTTTTAAGTTGCCTACTTAAAAAAAAAAAGGGCCGGCCCAAAGTGGTAGCCCAATGGGCCGGTTACTGTAGCTACTGTAGCATTTGAGGGTCAAAACGACGTAGTTTTGAACCTCAAATGTGTATATATATTAATAAGTGTTTTAAAACCCGGGTTGACCCGGTCGGATGACTGGAAGCCGGATTTTGCCCAAAAACCCGATTGAACCGTGACCCAGTGGCTCGACCGGGTCAATTAAAAAATTGTTTTTAAAAACATTGATTAATATCTATTAATATTTTGCTCAAAATTTTGTTGGATGAAAGATTTAACCTTTTTTAACTCACATGAGTGTTGATGTTGATGTTGTTGTTCAAATTTATCTATTAATATCATGTTGTACACAATATGCGAGTTTAATATGTTTTTTCTGATATTCTTATATAAACTTTATATTGATTTTATATATGTTGTATTTTTAAAGTATAAAGTATAGAATGTAAAAAGTTTAAGGAGGTATTTGTTTATTTTTTAAAGTTATTAAAAATATGAAAAATTATAAGTTTCATTTAACTCCATATGATTTATTTAAAATTCAACCATCTTAAGTTTAGTAATAAACTACCTCCTTTTTTAAGTTTTTTATTTTCACAAATTTAACACCTATATTTTTATATCTTTTTTTCTTATCAAAACCTTCTCTCTATCACTTTTTTTTAATTTTGACCAAAATTGATTAAATTTTGACTTTTTATCGACCAATATGATCACACGATTTTGCCTACGTAGCAAAATCAAGCTTTCTGATTGGTCCAATTTTTTTCTCTTAAGATTTAATCTAATAGAAAACTCTGAAATGATGTAATTCTTTTATTATATAAAAGATTAAAACAACTAATTTTCATGTAATCCTTTTAAAAAAAGACTTTGCTACTAGAGGATATATATGGCCTAGACTTATAATCGGGCTTAGCTATATTTATCCTCTGATAATAACCCTAATGGATCCAAACTCATAATTGGTTTGGAGCCAATATTTACTTCTTATAAATCTATGTAACTAGATGAGCTTAAAGCATTGGAAGTATCGTTAAACGAATTAAAATTTATGTTATTGGGCTTGTTTCAATGATATACTCCTTACTGCAAACGTCAAGATTAACATGAATTTTCATGATCTTGTGGTCATTACTCAAAAAGAGAAACAAGTTATGGGGTCAATTACAACTTCTAGTTAAAAAGTTATTAGAACAAGTGCTTATTGCCTCGGGCTACATATTTGTGAAAAGGTCGGTCAGCGCTTGAAAAGATGTATGGGTCAAGGTTTCCTCGACCATTTAAACGTGATAAGAAAAGATAAAAAGCTATAGTTACCAGATAAAATTCATGCGTAGTTCATAATACTACTATAGCACATGTTGTAGTCTTAAATGCAAGACTGTGGCCTAAAATATGCCATAACAAGCCAGGCCTCCTAAAACTTTTAGTTTACTAGCATATCGCGCTAAGAGAGTTTTAAAGGGCAATAAAATGAAAAAAAAAAAAAAAAAAATTAATATGAATTTATCAAAATGGATGTTGAATTAAAGAGCACAAAATTTTAAAAAATATGATGAAATTAGATAAAAAATAATAATAAGATATTTCAATTTAAAAATAAATGTGGTTTTTTAATTAAGAAGTGACACATGTCATTCTAAGATGTGATTTCCTAAAATGATATGGATGGTCAAGATTGCACATCCTTATATTTCAATAATAAGTAATTTTAAACGTCTGAATTTTTAAGACTTTTTAAAAATAAATTACCATAAATGTTTTATAATATAGTATAGATAAATCTCCCCTTTGTGTAGGTTTATGTAGGGGTGTTCAGTGTTTGAATGTTCGGTTAATATTCAAATAAATCGAAAATCAAAACTGAACCGAACTGAAAAAAGCCAAACCGAATTTATAACCGAATCAAAATTTCCAAAACTGAATCGATTCAAATCTAAATTTCAGTTTTTGATTGGATACGATTTTGATAAAATGAAAAAAAAATACCGACCAAAAACCGAATTCAACACACACACACACACTCACACACACACACAACATACTATATATTTAATATATTATATTATTTATTTATTATATATATTTATAGGAGATGAGATCATAAGAAAACCTCATCTCGGTGGAAAATCTAGAAAACCCATCCACAACCATTGGATCAAGCCACTTTCCTCTCCCTTTTTCACACCAAACTATAGGGATCTAATTGTAACTTCCTTAATTTTTAAGGGATTGTTTTGTAAATTACAGTTCTTATAATTATGGCCTAAAATTATTTCTTTTTTTCTTTTTCTATCACTCCAGACACAATATTTTCTCTCTCAAAAAATAAAACACTACATATTATAGATCATGATCCTATTAGATTCACGATCCTATCAGAATCACAACATCAGATCATAGATACACGATCATATCACGATCCTATCATGATCCTATCAGATCATAGAACTCGTGATCGATGAACACATCGTTCTAAATTTCAAACCTTCGATTAAAGTAAGTTTTAAAACCTTTTTTTTATTATAATTTCGTTAATCTTTTCATCAAAGATCGAATATTTAGATTATGATGTTGTTTACACTTTTATTTGAACATATTTGTGTTTTGTTATGAGTTAGGTTTTTTTTATGAGTTGATTCGTTAATCATCGTCTTTGTTTATAGATGAATCGATTTTTAAGAGTTTATTGACATGATTTATTATATAGAATAGTTATTTGAAACGAAATTGAGAAAGAAATACATGGAAAACATGTTTACAAAAAACTGCACACCAAGTGTTTGATAAAATGTCTGAATGAGATTTTTATAACTGCGATGCACTAATTTTAGACTACGATGCCCTAATTTACGTGAATTGATTTTAGTCACAATGTGATGCCTTAATTTTTCATGGAGTGAAGTAGCAACTAGAACTTACAAGTTTTAATAAGCAAAATACAGATTCTTTGCTCTTGGATTCTTGCAACTTTTTACATAAATTGGCCGAAGACATCACATGGTCAGTAAGATGCTTTAAAAATTCACGTTACAGGTTATTGACAAATATATTGTTGATATTGATTGGTAAGTAGATAATGTAAAAGTTATCATGTTGATTCGTTAATATGGTTGTTTAATTATGTTTATATAAACTGCACACAAGTGTTTGATGAAAAATGTCTAAATAAAATTTTATATTTGTAATGCATTAATTTCTAGTGTAATTCATCAATTGTTCATCATTTACTCTTTGTAGGATTAAATTGAATGATTTTAGTGATTTT
Organism: Tanacetum coccineum; assembly: GCA_026074375.1. Taxonomy (NCBI): domain Eukaryota; kingdom Viridiplantae; phylum Streptophyta; class Magnoliopsida; order Asterales; family Asteraceae; genus Tanacetum; species Tanacetum coccineum. The sequence continues at coordinate 21,913 of BQNB010020207.1, read as the reverse complement.
AAGATTAAATGCAATGATTCCAACATATATAGTTGTTGGTTCAACCTACTGGTCACCGCATGTTCAATTGGATAATAATTTGATTTAAGAGATCTTTTCGTATTGACTTGATTTTTTTTATTTCTTTTCAGAGTGTTCAAAACGAATCATCAGAGTAGCGAAAATTTGCCCATTTGAGCTATTAGTAGTTGTAGCTGGGAAGTTATTGCAAGAGAGTGAAAGTTCTACTTCTAGCACTAGTCAAGATATAAAAGACACATGTTAGTGTTTGAAAATGGTCCATTGTTGTGGATTGACTGTCACCAATCTATAAGGTACGATGGTAATTAATTCCCTCGACATTACAAAATTACTCATTTTTCCTTTAGTAGGTATGGTATCGAGGGTAGTGTACTTGACAATTAGTGGTTTTTGGTTAGGTAATATGTTAAACACGAGTTTAGGTGAAACAAGCCACTTCAGGTCAACTCTTTGTATGTATCAAAATTGGCTAGTGTGACCTTAAAACCGTATGGATCATTTAATGTTTTAGCTAGTTTGTTTAATTATTACCCTTTTGGACTTGTTGCAGTAATACTTAAAAACCTAAATTTCCACCTTTAATTACAGCTTATTTGTGGCAAGTCTATTTATAATTATCAAACATGTTTTTTTGTATTTTCTTAGGGCTGATAAACTAAAAATTAGACACTATACATTACTATATCTGATCAATAGTTTGGTCAAAACAAATGCCCTTAATCAAACAAACAGATGCCCTTAAACAAAGCAAACATATGCATACAAACAGATGCCCTTAAATCATACAAACAGATGCCCTTAAACAAAACAAATACACTTAAAGATAAAGATACCCTTAAAACATACAAACAGATGCCCTTAAAAAAATTAGATGCTATTTCATGAAAGAACATTTTACGAAACGTCAACATCATATGTCAAATGTGGCACCTGTTTTGATGGCAATTGCTTTATAAACTGTTTACTCCAGTAGATTTGTTGAAAAATGTGCAGTTATATACTCGGTTTTGACAGTTTAGGAGAAGTCGCAAACTCAAATTGGTTTTAATCTTGTAGGTTTACATTTCTTGTTTACGAGGCTCCAAACTATAACAATAAAACTTATTTGGGAATGTTGAGCATCAGTAATTATGTAAATTATGTTTCATTGCTCACTCGCTATTATTGGTAATAGATTTGGGACTGCTATAATCTTGTTTTGCTGCATATATGTAAATTTGAGATTCAACCCTTATGACCTATATTGAACAAACAACAAGCGCCCATTTGTAAGTAAAATGTTGACATTATAGTCCGTATTTAAAGGCTATCTCTCAATTTAAATTTTGTGTTTCGAGACTCATTAGCATAACTTATGCAGAAGCGGAATGCAAAGAAGGAAGCTAGTAAGAAGAAGCTTTATAAAGAAAGAAAACATATATCTGGAGACTAATTAAAATGTGCTTGTTCATGATGGGTTTCTTTAGGGTTTATCCTACCTCTAGTCAGCATGCTTTCGTCAAGCTTTTGCAGCCTTCTGGTCCTTTGTATTTTTTTATTTATTATTTTATAATCTCAACAAAATGGAACATAGATTTATTCATTTGACAGTTGTCATATGAATACATTAGTATTGAAGTTACATCTATTTCTGTAAATCAGTTTTGATGTTTCGTGACAATTAGTTGTATATTTGGCACTTGTAACTGCAGAATACAGATGTTAGTACTATTGTATATTTGTTGTTATACATGTTTGTTTTAAAATAGTGCATTTCTATTGTACCTTTGTCAGATTTATGACATTATAGTGAAACGTAAACTGTTGAATGAGTATGGAGCTATTTAGCATAACACACGGTTATTCCAGAGCCAATACAATATCTATTTCCTATTATCACAGAGCCTATTGTTATCTATCATTTGTAATCAGTTTAAAAAATTAGCAACAAAGCATGTAGCAAGTCGTATCAAAAAATGCAGATGCGTTAACAGATGGAGGCCTTTAAAAGTTTACAATCACTAATCTTAAATTTAACAAACAAATGCTTTTAATTTATCACATATGCATTAAGACATTCACACTTATGCCTTAAAATAAACAAACAGATGTCTTAATGTATTCACAGATACGGTTAAATTAACAAGCACAGGCTTATACTAAACAAACATATGCATTAAACTGAACAAATAGATGCCTTAAATTTAACAAACAGATGCCTTAAATTTAACAAACATATACTTTTAATTTATCACATATGCATTAAGAGAGACACACAACTACCTAAAATTTAACAAACAACTTAAACTAAACAAGCACACACCTTATACTAAACAAACACATGCAATTTCAAAGACAAACTAAATGTCTTCCCTTAATTTAACAAACAGATGCATTAAATTTAACAAACAAATGATTTTAATTTATCAAATATGAATTAAGAGATATGCCTTAATATATTCACACAGATGCCTTAAATAAACATACAGATGCCTTAATGTATACCCACAGATGCAGTATACTAAACAAACATATGCATTAAACTTAACAAACATATGCCTTAAATTTAACAAACAGATACCTTAAATTTAACAAAAAATGCTTTTAATTTATCAAATTGCTTAGTGTTTCACAACAGATGCTTAAAAATTAAAACAAACATGATGCTTTAGTATTCACAAATATGCCTTAAACTAAACAAGCACATGCCTTAATGTATTCACAAATATGCCTTAAACTAAACAAGCACATGCCTTATACTAAACAAACATATATATTAAACAAAACAAACTGATGCCTTAAATTTTACACCAAACGATGCCTTAGTTTAACATAACAAATATTTTTGGGTGGAATTCTGAGGGTTATTGTGCTAGTCATATAAATTCTTATACATGGGACGCTATTAATACTTGGTTTTCGTCGGTATGTGTCATAAAAAAATTTAAATTTGGGTAAAAATCACCTCTCATGTTATGTTTCGATATATTACCCATCATTTTAAGGAATAAAGCAAATGACAAATGAAAGAATAGTTTCTAAGGCTTATTTCCCCCTACACTTAAGTTGAACATTGTCCCCAATGTTCTCTAGAAGTACCTGTAAAAACGAATAAAGGGTAAAGAAAAAAAGGAAAAGAAACTAGTACTCCCCTGGTTTGCTCAATAAAGGAGAAGAAACATGCGATAACTGGTTAACTCGTCCTCCAAGAATCATCCAATGAAACTTCCTATGAACTTTCAAGCTTCTTCTCATCAAATATAACCTGTAATCAAAGACAAAGACAACTACACCAAGCGTAAAATGTGCGATAAACCAATATACAATATGAATTTAGGGTTCGAATCGATAGATAGGATGAGAGAATTGTCAAACTCATTAGGTTTTGCAGGTTTATAATAGAAAGATACATATATTAAATGTTATGCAAGATTTATTTTCAAAAATAATTAAAAACTTTAAGTTTTCTTGACCTGGGCATTTAACGTCGTCAGGGTTTGTATAACCTCGTCATAAGTGACGTGGTGATGGCGTCGCATGTTAATCGTGACGCCGTCTCCACAGTCTGTGGAAAAAAAATTGTTTTTGATAAAAAAATTCTTGCACTTGATTCCATAAGTTAATTCCTATACAAATGGCTGCATAAAACCTGAGATTTAACAATTCAATCATATGACTCGAAATTGATGCGAATTAATCATAAAACTTGGATAGAAAAGATTGGATCACTTGTAAACGAATGTTTATACAAGTTAAATGATCAAAGACTAAAAGAAATGTAAGGTGTTCTAAAACAGAGAAAAACTGTGTGCAAAAAGACGAAAAGCTATTTGGAAACAGTTCATTATTTATAGGCAAAGCTGGGAGCCATTATGCCTGCCGGTCCCATATCTAAGCCTGGCGGTCCCCTTATCAATAAGGGACCGACAAGCCTATATGGGGGCCGACAAGTATAGGACGCTCCCAATTTTGTCCTTTTCTTGGGAAATGTTTTCTGGTTCAGGTTTTACTTGTTTTAGGGGGAAAACCTGATTTCAAATATATATTTAAATAAAACATTTCTTTTAATTACAAAAATATTTTGTCTAATTTATTTTTGTAAAAAGGTTTTGTTACATTTGTATAAATGTAAAGAAGACAAAAATGTATTACTTTGATCATTTAGCAAGTTAATCATTTGTTTGTTCATACCTTAAGTGATTTACGTCAAAATGGAAATGTACGACTAATAACTTGTTTATGTTTAATTTTACATAGAATGTTTTTACATTTTGTGATTATCAAAACATAGAGAATTCGAAAAATATAAATAACGTTATTAGACATTATTTGTATTAACAATGCTCGATATCATAGATATTTGAAGTTTTGAGCACAATGCCAACAAAGTTGTTATGTCGGAATTGGGACGTACCTACCTGATGGAATTCCACTTGCAACATGTTTGAATGTGCTTTACGATAAAAAGATACTTTAAAAATGTTTCATGACTACCTTTCACAACGTAATCAGGTTACGCCTTATCCCGAGTCAAGTTGGCATATTATACAACTTATTTCAGATATGTGTGGAGTTTTTAAAAAAGCTATTACTTTGTTATCGAGAGTTTACTATCCTACAACTTTTTTTAAAACAACTTTTTTAATGACTTAAAAATAAACAACTTTGAAACGAGAGGCGAATTATATGAAAATATGGTGCAACCAATGAAAGAAAAGTTTAAAAAATATTTTAAAGAATTTTCTCACGTTATATTTTTTGCCGCCGCTTTGAACCCTACTATAAACTGAACCGCGGTTAAGACTTTAATTCAAAACATTTCTTTTGATTTGGGGCTGTTCAAAGAAGACCCGAACCATATAGTAAATCAATGTGCTCGCTTTTACGACACTTTTGACAAAATGTTTCAAGTTTATTTAACAAAATATGACTCAAGTTCAACAAATATTCATGGTATGTATCAAGATGTGGGTTCGAGTTTTCATGGACATGGTGGTGACAAAAACATTTTACTATATAATGTTTTAAGAAATGAAAATTCAAAACGATCTCGAGGTAACACCCCTAGTAGCGAGCTCGAAATGCACAAAGGATCTGAATTTTTTTGTCTCAACTTACTATTCAAGAGTTTTAGAATTTGGATATTGTGTCTTGGTGGAAAGAACAGGAAACCCAATTTCCGATTCTATCTGCCATGGCCCGTGACCTACTAACGGTTAATAGGAGGGTTAAATCACTAAGAAGAACAAAACTCACTCCGTTGGCGGTGGAAATTTGCATTTGTTTGAAAGACCACCTCGATAGCATGGAAATGATTCAAAATATATCACCACTCCAAAGGCCCATGTTGCGGTTTGACAAAAATATAATACAACGAAAGAAATAGCGATGGGTTTGTCCGTACCTCTTACAACACAAGAGCTAAATGAAGAAAACGAATTACACAACGAAGACGATTAATTCAAGACACAATGAAGACGAAGACGAAGACATTATTTTATGTATTCCTTTAATGTTATTGACGGAGACGATGTATTCCTTTTATGTATTCAAGACACAATTTGATGTATTCCTTTGATGTATTCAAGAAACTATTTGATGTTTAAATATGTTTAACGTTTTGTCATTACTTATTAACAATTCAAAAAAGTTTCTTACTTGTTTGAAAATTGTTGCTCAACTCCCTTTTTTGCCCAGCTCCCACTCTCCCAGCCCACTGATGACTTCGCCAAAAAAAATTAGCATACAAAGAAAACCTGGTTTTTTAACCAGTTTGACTAAACCGGTTAGTATCGGTTCCGGCTTGTCTCTCCCAAATCCGGTTTCAAACCGATCCGGTTTCGGGTTAAACATGTTCGTTGACTTATTGATTCGATTAGATCCGGTTTTAAAACCGGACCAGTTTGACTGAAAAACCGGTTTGTGCAGCTCTAATAGCAACTAATGATATCGACTAACACAAAGTTCTTGGATTAGGTAACCCATATTCAAAAATGATCACGAATCATTTATCATTGCGAACAGAAAACATATAAATTTCATATGCATTATTTCAAATAATCAAACTAAATGATAAAGTCCCTCTCTTCTTAATGATAACGGCGGATTAAACATCGGTAGTCTTAAAGATTTAACCTCACCCTTCTCCAAAAGTGGCGTTGGAGGTTGTTATCGCACAAGAACGCGCTCTGGGTTAAAGTTATCAAAGCTTTACATGGTCAGGAAGGTGGCTTTGATAACAATGGTTGCATCGTTAACTGTACGTGGGCTAGAATTGTTGGTTCCTCTAATTTTCTACACTCGAATAACATTATTCCTAATAGTTCCTTTCGTTTCCAAGCGGGTTGTGGCATGCGTATCCATTTCTGAAAAGATACTTGGGTAGGAGATTATCCTTTTTAAATTAGATATAACATGCTATACCGATTAGAGCATGAGAAAGATTGTCTTATTATTGACAACATTGATCATGGCCAATGGCATTGGAATTGGTCGAGGCCTAACCTTAGAGCTCGAAATTCTGCTAATTTACTCGAGATGCTTTTTGAAATTAGTTATGCAGAAATTAACGAAGTTGAAGATACTTATGTGTGGTCATTGGGCACTGATGAAACTTTTTCTGTAAAGGACGCTCGATGCATTATTGATTCGAAGATTCTCCCTTCTTGCTCCATCGACAGTTTGACAAAACATTCCCGAGAGGTCAATAATTTTATTTGGAGACTGATAATTGGATCACTTGCCTCATAAGTTAATCTTTCTTCCCGCGTATTGATATTCAGGCTATCTCTTGCCCTCTTGCAAGTAACGTGGGAATCTTCAAATCAATTTTATTGAGTGTAATATTGCCAAGGACATTGGATGCTTGTTTTCATAAATGTGTATATTTTTTTTCCTCCTTATCCACTTCGAATAGCTTGAAAAGTTGTTTACTTAGTGACAGTTGGTTAAAGGGAAGTCTCGGCACTAATCAATTATCTTTTCTTCTTCTCTTTGGTGGTTTTGGAGGTATCGCAACATTATTACTTTTCGTTCACACCTGATGAGGAAAAGTGACATTTTCGACAACATTATCCTTTCCTCGTATTCTTGGCTTCACATAGGGTCACATGATCTTCAATTGGATTGGGCTTAAATCCCCTATGCTTCTCTTGAGTAATGGTTTAGGATGACGTTTGTTTTTAATCCTCTTGTGTTCCCCGAGGCTTGTTTGGGGTTACATAAAAAACACTCCGGAGTGAAAAACGGTCGCTCGGCCTTCGTGAGCGTGGATTTTTCTCTTGTACTGTATACGCAAGAGTTTTTTCATCCTTTTTGTAGCCCTCGCAGTTAAAACCTTGGGAAGATGCTAGTTTAGGTTTTTTGCTTATTTCTAGTATTGTATTTGTACTTTTCTGGCTTCTAGCGCCTTGCTAGTAGCTTTTTATATATATAATAATTTCTTTTCGTTAAAAAATGATAAAGTGGCTATAGTTGTTATTTTACGTATTACAGGCATCACAAGAATTAGTCGAGCCTAATCTTGTGAATATTTTACAGATCCAGCTAGGGGTGAGCAGAAAAACCGAATAAACCGAAAACCGACACTGAACCTTACCGAAAGCAATCGAACCGAACTAATAACCGAACCGCATTTGCCAAAACAACCGAACCGAGCTACAAATCGGTCTTCGGGTTGGATATGGGTTTGGTAATCTGAACCGAAAACCGAATTTATATAAATATATACATTTTTTATACATTTATATATATATATAATATAATATATATATATATATATATATATATATATATATATATATATATATATATATATATATAGGGATGGGTTCTAGAGAAAACCTTATATTGATAGAAAACCTAGAAAACCAAACTACAAGGGTAGATTTTGAAAACATCTCAAACTTGAGGGTGAAAAAAGAAAAAAAATGAAATTAAGAGGGGGGAACATCAAAACACATCATTTGTCTTCATTTTTCATACGATCCACCAAAGCTAGTCGATACTTTCTCTCAATCTTAGATATAAAAAAAATTCTATTCTACCATATCTACAAAAAAAACACAAAAACCTGATTAAAACAACCATTATTTTTCACAAAAAAATAACCGTAAATGGCCGTAGTTTTTGTAAATCGATCAAATATCTATTGATTTAGAGCAGGAATTTTTGTAATTTTAACAATTTCGCTGAAATAAGGTGAATTTAGAGGCGATTAATTATCAAGGAAATAAGAGAAAGCAAGACAACAACTTGTAATGCACCAAATCTGTTGCTTAATCAAAATTAGATCAATAATTTATGATTTTTGAAGTTTTTGTTTGAAAGTGTATCATCATTTATTCTTGGTCCGCTAATTTGATATTAATAACATATGACAAAAAATCATAAAAACGTGTTATAAAATGCACCCGTGTTGATATAATGTTTGAATGCTATTTTTATAATTGTGATACAGTAAATGTATGTTTGATGCGTAGAACATCAGGTTACATGAATGTCTGATGTAATAGATTTTACATATTGATGCATTAGGTGCATTAAGGTACTTGTTAGTAGGAAAGTGTTTTTTTTAAGGTTATATGTTAGTGGTTGGTGCATCAGGTCTTAGAGAATTTGTGTGTAACATTAATGCATCTATGAGTATTTGTTTAATGATGACATATAAGGTTCGATTAGGTTATGTATATGTTAATTTTATTTGTCAAATGGTTTTTGGTATGTGCAGATGTATGTTTGATGTTGTATATTTTACATAGTAATGCAGACATGTAGTAGGTACATCAGGTTACATGTTAGTAGTTGGTGCAATTTTACATGTTAGTGGTCAATGCATCAGGTTATAAATAATTTGTGTGTATGATTAGTGCATATGTGTTTGTGGCTGGTGCATCTGATTAGATGTTAAGGCATATATTTAGTGCATCAATGTATATGTTTAGTGCATCCTTTTTCATTGAAAAAAGATCATTGAAAATACTTGGCATATATTTAGTGCATCAATGTATATGTTTACTTCATCCTTTTTCATTGAAAAAAAATCATTGGAAATACTTGGGATATTTGTTTGTATGTTTAGTGCATCATTAACAAAACTAAGGCATAACTGTGTGAGATTGGATAATGATATGAAAAAGTTAGGGCATCTGTTTGTTTGTTTGTTTGTTAAGGGCATATATTTTAATGTTGTGTTAGGAAATCACTTTGTTGGTTTAAGAAATTTGTTTTTAATAATGTTTTAGGGCATCGGTTCAAAACTGTGTTAGGGCATCAGTTCTAAAAACTTTGTTTCTAATAACGTCAATATTTTGAAGTCTACTTAGCTGTATACTTTTGTCATATACATGCCTCTGAAAGTTAGTTTCTGCTTCCCTTTCAGTCACGGGTGGAATCTGAGCCAAGTTCAAAAAACACCGAGCCATATACGAAAAAGGCTGCCAAAATGCAAACTAGCCGACTAGGTGATATTTTAGATAAAGCATAAACTTGCAGGTTTTTGTTTTTTTTTTGTTTATTGATGCTATTACTGTCATTATTTATTGACAATTTTTCTTCTTATGACTTTATTTTTTGTTGTTCAAGTTCTGCTACAATGACACCAATAGATAATGGTTCAACTGTTAAAGCCATGATTATTGATGTGGTCAAGAAGGACCGTCTTGTGGATTTATCCTTGAAACTAGAGCTGGTTAACATATACATGGAAGATATTGATTCTCAAACTCCAAAAAAGGCAAGAAAACCTTCAACTGCTAAAGATACATCAGCATCATCAGATGCTAAATCAGTAAGTACAGTGGTATAGACGCACTTAAATTAATTATACTTTTCTGGCTCTTTTTTTATATTCATATAAAAGTACATGAGGTTTGTTTAACTAACGGTTGATATATATACTTATGTTATGTTTAAAATACAAGGGGGACCAAGAATATATTACTCGTAGTTGTTTACTCTATTTTTTCCGTTGTTTTGGAACTGACTAGGACACAAGAGGTCAAGAAAGTAAGAAAATACAAAAACTATCAATTATTTTGGCAATGACAAACAAAATCAAGAAAGATGCGGTAATAAGTATATAATTTGCAAACAAAAAAAAGTGCAAAAACTTTAATTGTCCGATGTCAAAACCTATAGCCACTTGTAAAGAAAGCCAGCACAATAATGAAGGTTGAATGATGATTATTTGTCATTTTCACCGTCGTATGCCAGCCGCAAGTTTTAGTTGAAGTGCCTAAGTTTAGTGTGTTATGTAAGCAAGTGGCATTGTTGTCTTTTTGGGTTTTGAGATTCTGTAACTTCCAAGTTATTATCAATTGGATTTTGAGATTGTGTAACTTACAAAACATTAAGGCATATGTTTGTTTATTTTAAGGCATCTGTGTGAATCTCTTAATGCATATGTGATAAATTAAAAGCATTTGTTTGTTAATTTAAGGCATTGTTTGTTAAAATTAAGGCATTTGTTTGTTTAGTTTAATGCATATGTTTGTTTGGTACAAGGCATGTGCTTGTTTAGTTTAAGTCATATGTGGGAATAAATTAAGGCATATGTTTGTTTATTTTAAGGCATCTGTGTGAATATCTTAAGGCATATTTAATAAACTAAAGCATTTGTTTGTTAAATTTAAAGCATCAGTTTGTTAAATTTAAGGCATCTGTTTGTTTAGTTTAATGCAGAATGTTTGTTTAGTTAACAATGACTTGTATAGTTTTAAGTCATAATGTGGAATACATTCATGCATCTTTTTGCATTATTTGTAAAGCATCTGTATGAATAACTTAAGCATATCTCGTTTAATGCATATAGTGAATAAATAAAAGCATTTATTTATAAATTTTTAAACATTTGTTTTGTTGAATTTAAGGCATCTGTTTTAATGCATATGTTTGTTTTGAGTATAATGCAAGTGATTGTTAGTTAAGGCATCTATGTAGGTAATACATTAAGGCATCTGTTAGTTAAATTTAAGCCATCTGTGTGAATCTCTTAATTCGTATGTGATAAATGAAAGCATTTTTGTTGACTTAAAAGACATCTATTTGTTAAATTTTAAGCATTATGATTTGTTTCATTTAAAACATAGTGTTTCATTAAGTATAAGGCTATGTGATTGTATTAGTTTAATGGCATCTCTGTGATACATCAGGGCATCTGTTGTTTATTTTAAGCTCCTGGTGTGATCTTTTAATGCATATGTGATAAATTAAAAAACATTTGTTTGTTAAACTTAAGGCATCTGTTTGGTAAATTTAACATTCATCTATTGTTTATTTAATATACATTAGTATTGTTTAGTAGAAGTCATGTGCTTGTTAAGTTTAAGGCAATCTATTAATACATAAGCCCACTGTTTATTTATTTTAGCATCTGTGTAATCACTTAATGCGATATTTGATAAATTAAAAAGCATTTGTTTGCTAAAATAAGGTATCTGTGTAGTTAAATTTAAGCATATGTTTGTAAAGATTAATGCATATGTTTGTTTTAGTATACATGCCTCTGTGAGAATACATAAAGGCATATGTCTGTTTATTAAGGCTCTGTATGAATATCTAAGGCATAACTCTAATCAAATTAGATAAAATAAAAGCATTTGTTTGTAAAATTTAATGTAACTGTTTGTTAACTTTAAGACATTTGTTAGTTCTGTTAATGCAGTGTTTAATTAGAAAACATGTGTGTGCTTGTTTTAGATTAATTTTTTGTTAAAATTTTAGGCAGTTGTGGTAACTCTTAATGCCATATTATATAAATTAAAGTAATTGATTGTTAATTTAAGGCATCAATGTTTGTTAAATTTAAGGCATGTTGTTTTTGTTTCAGTTAATGCATATGTTTGTTTAGTATAAGGCATGTGCTTGTTTGTTAAAGGCGTATCTGTGAATACATTAAGACATCTGTTTGTTTATTTTAAGGCATAAGTGTGAATGTCTTAATGCATATGTGATAAATTAAAAGCATTTGTTTGTTAAATTTAATGCATCTGTTTGTTAAATATAAGGCATTTGTTAACGCATCTGCATTTTTTGATACGACTTGCTACATGCTTTGTTGCTAATTTTTTAAACTGATTTCAAATGATAGATAATGGTAGGCTCTGTTATAACAAGAAATAGATATTGTATTGGCTCTGTAATAACCGTGTGTTATGCTAAATAGCTCCGTACTCATTCAACAGTTTACGTTTCACTATAATGTCATAAATCCGACAAAGGTATAATACAAATGCACTATTTTAAAACAAGCATGTATAACAACAAATATACAATAGTATTAGCATCTGTATTCTGCAGTTACAAGTGCCAAATATACAACTAATTGTCACGAAACATCAAAATTGATTTACAGAAATAGATGTAACTTCAATACTAATGTATTCATATGACAACTGTCAAATGAATGAATCTATGTTCCATTTTGTTGAGATTATAAAATAATAAATAAAAAAATACAAAGACAAGAAGGCTGCAAAAGCTTGACGAAAGCATGCTGACTAGAGGTAGGATAAACCCTAAAGAAACCCATCATGAACAAGCACATTTTAACTAGTCTCCAGATATATGTTTTCTTTCTTCATAAAGCTTCTTCTTACTAGCTTCCTTCTTTGCATTCCGCTTCCGCATAAGTTATGCTAATGAGTCTCGAAACATAAAATTTAAATTGAGAGATAGCCTTTAAATACGGACTATAATGTCAACATTTACTTATAAACGAGGCGGCTTGTTGTTTGTTCAATATAGGTCATATGGGCTGAATCCTCAAATTTACATATAGGCAGCATAACATAGATTATAGCAGTCCAAATCTATTACAAATAATAGCGAGTGAGCAATGAAACATAATGTACATAATTACTGATGCTCGACATTCCCAAATATAGTTTATTTATAGTTTTGGCCTCCATAAACAAGAAATGTAAACCTACAAGATTAAAACCAATTTGAGTTTGCGACTTCTCCTAAAATGTCAAAACCGAGTATATAACTGCACATTTTTCAACAAATCTACTGGAGTAAACAGTTTATAAAGCAATTGCCATCAAAATAGGTGCCACATTTGACATATGATGTTGACGTTTTGTAAAATGTTCTTTCATGAAATAGCATCTAATTTTTTAAGGACATCTGCTTGTATGATTTAAGGGTATGCGTTTCATTAAGGGCATTTGTTTTGTTTAAGGGCATCTGTTTGTATGATTTAAGGGCATCTGTTTGTATGCATCTGCTTGCTTTGTTTAAGGGCATCTGTTTGTTTAATTAAGGGCATCTGTTTTAATCAAGCTATTGATCAGATATAGTAATGTATAGTGTCTAATTTTTAGTTTATCAGCCCTAAGAAAATACAAAAAAAAACATGTTTGATAATTATAAATAGACTTGCCATAAATAAGCTGTAATTAAAGGTGGAAATTCAGGTTATGTTTTATCTCAAACAAGCCAAATGGGTATAATTAAACAAACTAGCTAAAACATTAAATGTCATACGGGTTAAGTCACACAAAGCATGTTTTGATACATACAAAGAGTTGACTGGAAGTGGCTTGTTTTAGCTGAGTGCTTATTAGTGGTGCACCTATACCTCAGTTAACATATTACCTGTAACCCTCACTTCATTGTCAAGTACACTAGCCCTTCGATACCATACCTATAAATTAAAAAAGTGAGTAATTTATAAGTCGTACGGGAAATTATTACATTACTTTGCAAAGTTATGACTTCAAATCCAGCACAATGGACCATTTTCAAACTCTAACCTCGTTGCCTTAATATCATGAACATAGTGCTAGAAGTAGAGCTTTCGCTCTCTTGCAATAACTTCCCAGCTACAGCTGCCAATAGCTCAAATGGGCAAATTTCGCTACCCGCTGATGATTTCTTCTTTGAAACACTCTGAAATGAAATAAAAAATCAAGTCAATACGAAAAGATCTCTTAAATCAAATTATTATCCAATTGAACATGCGGTGACCAGTAGGTTGAACCAACAACTATATATGTTGGAATCATTGCATTTAGTCTTAAATCACTAAAATCATTCAATTTAATCCTACAAAAGAGAGTAAAAGATGAACAATAGATGCATTACACTAGAAATGAAAGCATTACAATTATAAAATTTATTAATACATGAAATTAAATCTTATACATACAAATAGATTTACAACCACAAACAAATTTGATACTCCAAATCTTTATAAGCTGATACATCATCTTGCTCACAAAAGACAAATAATAGAAATAAACATTTTTATTCTCAAAATTAATGATACACTTTACAAGATACATCTGAGTTAAACAAATACAAGCAAAACAATAAAAACAACTGATACACAAGAAACTTGTATTACAAAAATCGCGACCAATTGCTCAGTTAACACGAACAAAAAACCTCCACAACTCGACACAACACAACAAAACTACACGACCAAAACTACTAAATAATGTACATTTGTCCAATATTTATTACTTCTCACATTAACAACTTTAAGCACTACAGCCATTTTAACTAGATTATATATAAATTAGGGTGGCAATTCAGTTCGGGTTCGGGTTGGCGGGTTCGGTTGACAGGCTTGGCGGGTCAAAAAACCTCACCCAGACCTACCCATTTTAAATAATCGGGTCAGCTATGTCAACCCTAACATGTTTACACATAATCCGAACCTGACCCATTTAACCCGTATATATATTTGGGTTGGCGGGTTAAATAGGTTACACGGGTTGAATATGTTAAATGGGATTTGGGTCAACCATTTAACCCGTTTTATATATAAAATTTGGCATATTACACGGGTAAAACATGTTAAACGGGTTTGCGGGTCGATCCGTTTAACCCGATTAACCCGTATAATAAAATATAAATAATTTTTAATTTATGAAAAAAAATCTTAAATGGGTTGGCGGGTCGACCCGCTTAATTTATTCTCAACCCGAACCTGACCTGTTTAATAAATTTGATAGTATAGTCTACCCAAACCCACCCAAATATATTAGACCAAACCCGAACCTGTTAATTTTCGTGTCGGTTTCAGTCGGTTGCGTGTCAGGTCCAGAAATTGCCGACCCCTATATAATAATATATACTATATATAATATATTACTATATATAATATATAATATATAATACAATATGAATATATTATAAAGACCATTTAAAATTTTAACCTAAAATAAAAAATATTTTATGCTTGAAATAATTTTATTTGCTAAATATTATATAATAATTAATTTTTCTATGTTAAAATAAATTGTAATCTGGGTTAATCAGTCAACCCAAAAATTGAACCGAATTCAAATTCGGTTTGACCAAAAAAAATTTTACCGAACAACCTGATAATCGAACTGATCAACACCCCTAGATCCAGCTAAAAGTGTGAAAATTAAAAGTGTATGTTATAAAGTGATTAAGACTTCTGAAATGAGTTTGGAAAATTGTGTGTTGAAAAGTTTGTTTATAAGTTTTTAATTTGAGATAAATGATGAAGGTAGAGATTTTGAAGAATGTTGTTTGGATTATGGTGTTTTTTATTTTAGAGTAAAGTGCAAAATATATCTATGTGGTTTGCGGAATGATCGTTTCACGTCTTTAGACCATACTTCACGCAGTTTTTATTCCTCTGTTAGTAAAATGAGGCACCATACATCCCTGAGGATAAACAGTGCAAATTTTTCCCGTTAAGTACTAACGTGGGTTTAATAGAAAGGGTATTGTTGTCTTTTTACTTCCACATGGATGTATAGTGAACCTTTTCTTTTTAATTTTTTTTTAATTTTTATTTTATTTTTTTACTTTTTTGAATTTTTTTTAATTTTAAAAAAAATAAATTTAATTTTATCATTTTTACGTTCGGGCCTAAGTATGACCTCGTTTTTTACTTGGTAAATTTTTTTTTATTTCATACGGAAATTTTTTTTCATACGTTTTCGTACATTATTTTTCATACGTTATTTTACTTGGAAACTATTTTTCTTTTTCATACATTTTTTACTTTGTAATTTATTTTTTTCGTACGTTATTTTTCCTAGTCAGTGTTATTTTTTTCATCCCTCCGTTGAAAAACGTACGCAAAACAAAAAAAAAAAAAGGGACAGAAAAAACGTATACAAATGTATAAAAACGTAAGAAAACAAATAAAAATGGTTGAAATTTATTTTTACTTTTTTATACAAATGAAAAATAAAGTTTATTCTTGGTAAAATACATATGAAAACATATAAAAAATAACGTACGAAAATAACGTTTACTTAATAAAATAACGTATGAAAAAAAATTTCCGTAGGATATTAAAAAAAATTTACCAAGTAAAAAACGAGGTCATACTTCGGCCCGAACGTAAAAATGATAAAATTAAATTTATTTATTTTTTAAATTAAAAAAAATTCAAAAAAGTAAAAAAATAAAATAAAAATTAAAACAAAATAAAAAAGGCAAAGGTTCACCATACATCCCTGTGAAAGCAAAAAGACAACAATACCCTTCATGTTAGACCCACGTTAGTACTTAACGGGAAAAAAGTTTGCACCGTTCGTCTTCAGGGATATATGGTGCCTCATTTTACTAACAGAGGGATAAAAACTGCGCGAAATATGATCTAAAGGTGTGAAACGATCATTCCGCAAACCACATAGATATATTTTACACTTTACTCTAAAATAAAAAACACCATAATCCAAACAACATTCTTCAAAATCTCTACCTTCATCATTTATCTCAAATTAAAACCTTATAAACAAACTTTTCAACACACAATTTTCCAAACTCATTTAAGAAGTCTTAATCACTTTATAACATACACTTTTAATTTTCACACTTTTAGCTAGATCTAGGGGTGTTGATCAGTTCGATTATCAGGTTGTTCGGTAAAAAAAAATTTTAGTCAAACCGAATTTGAATTCGGTTCAATTTTTGGGTTGACCCTAATAACCTAAATTACACAATTTATTTTAACAAAAATAATAATTACATAGATATTTAGCAAAAAAAAATTATTTCAAGCATAAAAAATATTTTTTATATTAGGATTAAATTTTAATGGTCTTTATATATATATTATATTATAATAAATATATATATATTATTATAATAAATATATAATATAATATAAATCTATATAGGGGTGGCAATTTCTGACCCGACACGAAACCCGACCTGAAACCGACACGAAAATTAACAGGTTCGGGTTGAGTCTATATATATTTGGGTCGGGTTTGGGTCGACCTATCTAACCCGTTTATTAAACAGGTCAGGTTCGGGTTGAGAATAAATTAAGCGGGTCGACCCGCCAACCCGTTTAAGATTTTTTTTCTTAAATTTAAAATTATTTATATTTTATTATACGAGTTAAGTGGGTTAAAATGGTCGACCCATAAACCCATTTAACGTGTTTAACCCGTGTAATGTGCCAACTTTTGTATATAAAACGGGTTAAATGGGTCAACCCAAAACTCGTTTAACCTATTCAACCCGTGTAACCTATTTAACCCGTCAACCCAAATATATATACGGGTTAAATGGGTCAGGTTCGGGTTATGTATAAACAGGTTAGGGTTGACAAAACTGACCCGATTATTTAAATGGGTCAGGTTCGGGTTGAGGTTTTCTGACCCGCCAACCTGTCAACCCGAACCCGCCAACCCGAACCCGACCCGAATTGCCACCCCTATATATATATAATCTAGTTAAAATGGTGTAGGTGCTTAAAGTTGTTAAAGTGAGAAGTAATAAAAATTGGACAAATGTCACATTATTTAATTAGTTGTTGGTCCGTGTACGATTTGTTGGTTCGTGTCCGAGTTGTTTGTGTTTTGGTTCGGTACTGACAATTTGGTTCGCGATTTTTAGAAATACAAGTTTCTTTTTGTATCAGTTGTTTTATCATAGTTTAGCATTTACTTGTTAACTCAATTAGACTTGTAAGAGTGTATCAATCAATTTGCGAATAAAATGTATATTTCATTAATAGTCTTTTGTTAAGCCAAATTATGGTTTTAATCAGCTATAAATGAGGAGTATCAAATTTTTTTTGTGGTTGTAAATCAATATTATGTATAATATTTAATTTCATGTTATCTAAATAAAATTTTATAAATGTAATGCATTAATTTCCTAGTGTATATGCATCAATTGTTCATACAATTACGCTTGTAGGATAAAAATTGAATGAATTTAGGATGTAAGATTAAATGCAATGATTCCAACATATATAGTTGTTGGTTCAACCTACTGGTCACCGCATGTTCAATTGGATAATAATTTGATTTTTAAATATCTTTCGTATTGACTTGATTTTTTTATTTCATTTCAGAGTGTTTCAAAGAAGAAATCATCAGCACGTAGCAAAATTTGCCCATTTGAGATATTAGTAGTTGTAGCTGGGAAGTTATTGCAAGAGAGTGAAAGTTCTACTTCTAGCACTAGTCAAGATATAAAAGACACATGTTCGTGTTTGAAAATGATCCATTGTTGCTGGCATTTGACAGTTACCAACCTCTAATCATGTAATGTAATAATTTCCCCTCGACATACAAAATTACTCATTTTTCCTTTATAGGTATGGTATCGAAGGGCTAGTGTACTTGACAATGAGTGGGTTAGGTAATATGTTAAACATGAGTCTAGGTAAAACAAGCCACTTCCAGTCAACTCTTTGTATGTATCAAAACAGGCTTTGTGTGACTTAACCCGTATGACATTTAATGTTTTAGCTAGTTTGTTTAATTATACCCATTTGGCTTATTTGAGATAAAACATAACCTGAATTTCCACCTTTAATTACAGCTTATTTGTGGCATGTCTATTTATAATTATCAAACTTGTCTTTTAGTATTTTCTTAGGGCTGATAAACTAAAAATTATACACTATACATTACTATATCTGATCAATATCTTGGTCAAAACAGATGCCCTTAATCAAACAAACAGATGCCCTTAAACAAAGCAAATAGATGCCTTTAAATCATACAAACAGATGCCCTTAAAACAATCAGATGCTATTTCATGAAAGAACATTTTACGAAACGTCAACATCATATGTCAAATGTAGCACCTGTTTTGATGGAAATTGCTTTATTAATTGTTTTACTCTAGAAGATTTGTTGAAAAAGGTACAGTTATATACTCGGTTTTGACAGTTTAGTAGAAGTCACAAACTCAAATTGGTTTTAATCTTGCAGGTTTACATTTCTTGTTTATGGAGGCCAAAACTAGAAATAAACTATATTTGGGAATGTCGAGCATCGGTAATTGTTTACATTATGTTTCATTGCTCACTGGCTATTATTTGTAATAGATTTGGACTGCTATAATCTATGCTATGCTGCCTA
>BQNB010020206.1:0-63274 GCA_026074375.1 Tanacetum coccineum | reverse complement strand
TCTATCACAACTAGGGTATAAGGGTTATAAATACCCCACACCCTAGATCATAAATCATACGTATACTTCCAAAAACCAAATCCAGAATTCGGTTTCTTTGTTTTCTTTGTTTCGAAAAAAGCCTGGCCCTTCTCTAAGGTTGTCAAGGGTTTCGAATTCATAGTTCTCACTGAATACATCAAATACCTTTTAAGGTTTTCAGTTTCGTTGCATCTCCCAGCTCGACTCGCTTGTTACTTTACTGGTTCGAAGGAAAAAACCCCTAAAAGGGTTTTCGGGTTGTTGATTTCGGTCCAAGTGGTTTTTGGTTAATTAGGGTTTTCTATAAACCTTAATTCGGTGGTTTTGGATTTCGGTTACAAGTCAAGTAAGTTGTTTGGTAATCGAGTTGATACAAAGGTTGTTCGTTTGTGAAGTTAAGTCTAGACAAGCTTAACATATTCGGTTGACGTGACTGTGTGAGCAACCGTAGAGGCGATTTACTTTAGTCGCTTTATTCATTTTCTTGATCATTGGCTAAGAGGTACGCGTTTCAATTTACTTCTTATTATGTGTTAACCATATGCTATTACTAGATCCATCCGATGCGCACTCGTAGCTACTTGGTTAGCTTGAATGTTAAATCCCAACACGTAATATATCAAATAGGATCAGTAAGTAACCACACGAACAACAAATGCATTTTTGAGTAATATCCACTTATGTTGAACCTTTCATGTTTCTATCAGCTTCCTACATAGCGTAATGGCGTTTGATATTTTATTTATTTTTTACTAGTATAAAATATGACAATGATTATACGAATCCTTAGCCATTATAATGAATAAAATATGTATGTTAGTGATCTTGTAATTCTATTAAAATTAATTAGGTTAAAAAGGAAAATTAAAATGTTAATTGTAGCTTTATGCTTTCTTTTTGATTGTTGTCTATTCGGCTATAAGAACCCTCTCAATCACAATATTTGATGGAATGCGCTGAGTTTAGGTACTTAGACCAGAAAACCCTAGTTGATGGTCTTTTTGGTTCTCCATTTGGGGAAGACTCGCAAGAGAGAACTCAGATGTTTTATGTTTACTTGTTATGATTAATGTTCATACTTTTATATTATGAATCTCTCAAAATAAAATCCCCCTCATGTATGCAGTTTTATTTAATGCTCCTACTTGTTTACACGCTAATAAATAGGCCATTAATCTTATAAAAGATGATGTTGATGTAGTCTATTAATGCCACACGCCTAAAAACATTCCTTATGTGACCCATTTTTTTGTTTCGTGGAAAATTGTTTTTTTATAAGGTAATTAATAAGACGTTAAACTATGAAACTTGTTTTTCTTGAATTAAAAACTGGACGCTATGGACTCATGGGAAGTACGGCTCATCCACTAGAACAAACTTTAAGAGAAGTTTAAGGGCGAGGTTGTTTTTTACGTTAATTCCCTAATGAAAATAACGGTTTTTTAATATGCTTCGCTGCCTGACCTGTTCCTCTCGCCTTCTTTATGAGTTCGATTGGAGGTGTTACCGTGAGTTTATATTTTTTTTAACTCCCATCGTGAACCATGGCAGGTCACTTCAGTGTCATTATTAAAGGTTATTTTAAATACAAGTTTTACAAGTTGTTTACATGCTTCCTTTATACACGTTTTAACTACATTCTATGTGCTTAACCCATCTAATGCCACTCCAACAGTCAGAACACATGCCACTTGGTTTTGAGTCTTTTGTCAGACCCTGGACCGCCTACCCTGCACCCATGTGTGAATTTTGCTCTACTAGTAAGACCTTTGACGTTTTTACACGTTCTGTTTTGCGTTTGACTTAATTCGAGTCTCTTTGTCAGACCCTGACTCGATGGTATAAGAGATACTAAACCATGCCCTCTTAACATTATTAATGCTGGACTAATGTTTTGAAGTATCATAAATCTAAGAGTTTCATTGAAATGTAAATTTAACGCTCGACGCCTTACCTCTTGCTCATAACTTGTTTCATCTCCCCCCATGGTCAGACCTTGGCGTTATAAGTGGACATGCAAGTTGGTTCTTAGGCTTAATTAGTAAATAAATTGCTGGTAGTTAATTCTTATAAGAATTTGGGATTATCGATAAAATACTAATTGTTTGAAACTTTATATTTAGATGACTACCACAATAGAATATAATTCGGTATTCTAAGAGTTTCTTTGAGAAACAAAAACTCACTAGACCCAACTGTCATTGATTGGTCTAACAGAAACTACGTTTGGTAACTTTCAATTGAAGACAAGGATGAATTCATTTGAGTCCCATCCTATTCTGCTGCCGACCTGTTAGCCACTACCCTGTGACAATCAAGTTCCTCCTGAGGCTCTGGCAACTCGAAAGCTCGTAATGGGTTTATAAGGGCTAAACAGGGAAGTTGTTGTGATCATGGTTATTGACATTGCGACCTAGATGATCCACACGAATCTAGCCTCATCTTGGTGCTTATGACATGCCCCAGGAACTAAAAGCTTTGTATATCCAAACAAGTCTGAACAGGACTTTGCCCCCAGACTGTGAGAGAATTTCACACTTGCAAGCAGGAGGAAGGTCAATCAGTTAGCTCACATGTTTTAAAGGATTGATTAGAAAAATAAGAGGCTACATTGATAACATAGAGCGTACTTGTGTCAACCAGTTGGTGCCAAAACCATTTGCAGTTGAGTCTTATTTTAGTCTCTCCTGATAAGGATTTTGACGAGCTTCTGTGCCCAGAATTACAATATGACACGGAACGGGGTGGACGTAAGGACCGTTAATGAAGCTACATGACCATGCTTAAGCTGCCATGAGAGGACAGCTGCCAAAGAAAGTACCTAATCAGTGCACTTCATGCAATACGAGCAGGAAGGGTTCAGGAAAAACCAGATAGTATTAGAAACCGCACAAGCTGCAAAGGACTTAGGGTTCAAGGTTAATAAAAAGGGCCAAGATAGCAAGATAGGTTTATGCTTCTCCTGAAACAATGGGCATGTGCTCCTAAACCATAAGACTCTCCACTCACCCTAAGAAGAGAATCCTGACAAAGGCGCTATTTGACACCAATTGCTGTGAAGTAAATTGGGCTCTAGAGATGCGAACAGTCCGTGTATCGTCACCAGTGGAATTAAAAGAAGAAGTTATCTCAGGGAGCTAGCACTTTAGGTATTTTCACCATAGAACTCTATTCTTTCACCTAATAAATCTTGGATTTATGACACTGGATGTGGTCGTTATTTATATTTGCTTTTTTAATTACTACTCAGGTGTCCTGCGGGGATAGAAGAGCTGAGAACCAGGAGCCTTTAAGTTTGTATAGTGGAGACAATGGAAATCCGTGCAGCCGTTTGAAGCTAATTGGGTCATATCTTTTTAGAGGTTCCTCTCTTAGTCGGAAATAGATTAGTTATTGTCTTGTAACAATTAGTTCATTACTGCCCCTTTCCTATATTACTAGCAGGTGTTTTATTTCAGTTTGCGTTTGTATGATGGACGGTTTTATTAATCCGCTTTGAAGAAAAACCAATGTCTCTTTCAAGCTTAATACAAAATATCTAGTTTAATTTTGTTGCACCAATGTCCCATTAGGCGGGGATGTATTATGATTTTTGAAAATTTGATATGTTATCGTTCCCAAAGTATCAAAACGACTTAGTTTCTATGTATAATGTTAGCAAGTATAAAAGAGCCAAAATTTAATTTGGAACTAATTACTTCTTACATCATATGGCACTGTCTGTCTTTGGACACATTAGTAAGAACGCATTGCTAAAAAGTTTCATAGCAACATGAAGGACCCTTCTCTACAATTCTAAATCTGACATATCAGTTCAACATAGGAAATGCTTGTCCTATTTCTTGCATGTTTATGCCGAAAGATGGCTAGAATAACCCGTTATTCACATCATAATTTGCGAAAGCCCTATCAAAGAATTTACTTTGGATCTAATAACATCATCCGATGTATCGTTGGCCCATTTCCTAAAAATATGGTCGTCAAGGACTAATGAGTGCTGAGCCCATGTCCTTCATCGTCCCACTTTTTACTGATGACTTTCAGTCGGTATGGTTATGTTTATTTATTAAACATTTTAACATGAAAGTGTTTGAAACTTGTCGCAAAGTGTTTCAAATGCCGAGAGTGGAAAATCAACTGCAGGGCTCAAAGTCCATTTTAAGATACACTTATGTTTCATTCGATCGTGGAGGTGAATATATGAGTCTAAAGTTTTTTTAGATCATCTTAAAAGAAGCCTCTCTGGGATCATTATACCCGTAATCACACTCCTCACTTACATCGTATTTGTTGCCAACAAACAATAGTGTGTACTGATGAAGGGAAGAAATCTCGCAATCACTATGCTAGACCATGCGTCGATTGATCTACTGTTGAGATTCAACAAAATATCAAAATAAAAAACAGAAAATACCGCTGTGCTAATGATAACTTTAATGATTATGCTCTTGAGACATGCTGAATAAAGTATCATCTTCAACATGCGTTATTCACACTAGAAGGTTTGATAACGTCACATAAATGGAAAGTATCGTGCCTAATGGTGTTGTCTTCCTTGGCCACAAGCCCTCCTATAGCTTATGTCCTATAACTATAAATGTCTGCGGCGTTGTGATTACTGGCATTTTGTAATAGTCTGAGGAATACACTTTATACTAACCTGATAAATCCTTGCATTCGATTCTATGCATCTTCTTTAAGCGTATTTTGTAAGATTTAAAGATTACCCAAAGAGGAAAAAATCATATAGGCATATTTCTTTAGCTCCCCCCCCCCACCCCCCCCCCACCCCGCCATGCCTATGAACAAGGGCTGAGTATTTGTTGCTCGCGTAATGCCTGCGGTTCTTGAGTACTAAGCCTCTACTAGATCTAAAAGACAAGCTAGGATGTTGTTAAGAAGTCTGATAAATTCGAGAAGCATATCTAAATTCCTATATTATGTCAAGGACACGTTAGCTTAAATCATGAACAAGAGCCGATTTCTATCGTATTCAATAGAAAATTCGTATGATACCTCAAAAGCTGATATCACATTCTATTTCGTTAAGCTTTGTTACGTTACTATAGGACTACTGCTTCTTCCGTCCAACAGATTTGATTTGTTGTCTGACTGTTTACTTAAACAATCGCATGATTGAAAGGATACATGATCGTTAGGGATAATCTGTGAACCCAGCTATAATATAGAGCCTTGCCTTTATTACTAGAGCATCTTCGAATACAGATGGCTTGATGCGTATTTGAATTGCTGAAAAATACATATTCGTTGAAAGACAACTGAATTAAGTAATTGGAGTCTTAGTTAGTAAGCTTTTTCCTCCCAAGCTTCGCTATGAGATTCCTAGTTTGGTAGTCTATAGGTCTGCATTTATCGTCAGGATAAACGACATGACATGTGATTGGTCATGCCAACCAGATATTTATGGTCTTTTAAGCTTTTGTCTCGATTTGATTCTTAAGTTTTTCCATAGGGCGCGCTCGGCCCCCCCAAGCTTGTCTGAGATTTTACTCGGCGTAGCAAAGGCTTACTCAACCTACGAGGGATTGCATTATGAAGGACCTTTTTCTTCCTGTTGCAGACATTAGAGCTATAAGGATTGCTCATTAGCTATAGCCCGCGTTACTTACGACTATTGAGATTTATGGCAAGCTAATCTTTTTCTCCAATAGCGATGTCAAAATTCGCTCTTCCTTCATTGGACGATCTTTCGAAAGCAAGTCTCTTATGGCGCTACCTGAAGGTTTGTTGATTCCAAAAATATGTATGTTATACTATAACATGAATGCCAAAGCTCCAAGAAAAAGTTCTATTTATAGATCTTAAGCAGCATTAATGGGATTTCCCCCCCCCCCCCCCCCCCCCCCCCCCCCCCCCCGCCACGGACAATGGCATAATGAGTTTAATATAACATTTGATGATGAAAATCAAGAAATGTTCGAGTATTTCATCTTCATGAAATAAGATGTGTCCTGTATGAGCCATGTTGTTGAGTATCTATTATTCCTTAATGCCCTATTTTACATGCCAGAAGTTGCGGATGTATATTATTGCCTTATTCTAATTTATACTGTCTTGCAGACAATATTGCGTCATTATTTTAAGGTGAAACAACATTCTTATGTTACAAGATGTAAAATCCTTATCTTGCGTAATAATGATTCTTGCCTTATGAAAGATTTAGGTGAAGCTGTCATATATTCTTGGAATCAAATTTCATACCCGAAGATAGATCAAAGCGTGTTTAATTAGGTTTTATGTCAATCTTACAGTAAGTCCGCTTAATTGTTGATGAATAATATAAAAAGTAGTATTCTAATGGTCGAGAAATAATTCTCATAACATTGGAACACGGTACCCAATGCTAAAGAGAAGCGGTTAATGTGAAGTAAGTCGACAAGCGCTGCGCGTCAGACCACCTTACTGAGATAACATACGCATTGCAAAAGATTCTTATGCTTCGGTCGTTAGATCCTATTTGATGTATGTTTCGTGTAGATGCTTACTCGTCCTTGGATGTAATGGTGTTTATTTTCTTTCGGTCTCTAGACATGAACAAATGCTAAATTTTCAACAGAACCCAGGTGGAAATTTCACTGAGCACTACTGTATAAGAATAATTCTTTTAAGTATTTTTCGACTAATACTTAAGATGATATGTTTCTTGTTTATGGTGAATATTAATGATGAGCTTCCAGAGGTTTCTTTCGCATACATCTGATTGGTGGATATCATTAACGGATGCTGACACTTTAATATAGTCGCAATACTGTGATAATGTCTATTTGTCTTCTTTAAAATGGACGGAGTTGCCTGTTGACTGGAAAAAAGCTACTAAGCCAAAGTATTTTTGCCCTTACTACCCGTTCAGTCCTACAAGATGCAATGAAATTATATCGCTGCTTTCCGATGCATCGACAGGACAGGAAGCTTGTATGGATTGGACATTCATTTTGGGGCTTGTATTGTTCCCACAATTGATATGACCATAAGCTATGTATTGTGATATACTGGATTGCATCATTAGCTAATTTCACGGAAAGATCATGGTATAAATCTCTAAAGGTGTCTTAAGACATTTTCGCGCAAAAAGTTCACTATCTTTGATGAGACATCAGAGAATGGTACTGTGCCTCCCCCCCTAAAGATTGAAAGTTGATTACAGTAAGAACAACCTGATGCTGACCTCTCTTTACGAAGGCTGGTCGATATTCATTAAATCATTCTTGAATTAATTAATGATATATTAGATTGATACCAGCTAGTTAGTTTCTTTTTATGTTAATCGAGTATTAATTAGTAATTTGGATAATATTGGAATCTGCTATAGATCAATTTTATATCCTTTCTGATGAATAAAAGCATGACTTGGGATTGTCTATCATTCGATATTAATAACTCTGTTATATTGCTATTATTTTGCTTACTGTTTAATTCGATTTCTTATTTAGGAATGATTTATGTCATTCTAAATATGTCCTATTGTCGTGTTAAACAATAGGGGAATATTTGTTATGTAATGCCATATTGTGGGTGGATTTGGTTCTATATTCATTTATGATTATGATTAGATGGTTACCCGCCAAATCATATATGTATTCACAAGCGGTATGCATATTGGATACCATAACTTTCGTACTAAATATTTCACTTTGCCTGATACTTCATGCCCATTAGAGTAATGATGTCGAATAATGGTTAATAAAATTGTCCTTATGATTTGAGATACTTAATTACAAATGTTCATGTATGTGTGGACTTATCACTCTGTGTATTATAAGTTTCCTAACACTTATCCTGGAAATAAGGTTAGTCTATAAAGAGCTAATTTTTCAGAGGTTATATGTATAGCAACTATCCCTACAACACTTGTAGCTTCACAAAAGGATTTAGTTCTCCACTTTGAGTTCATGTTGACCTAGAAATTGATACCAATTGAGCCCTCTCCCTATAGATTTCATCAGATTAGATGATTATGGCCTCGCTTCATAAGGGGTGAATTGTCTATGAAGTCTATATCCATGATTATGATCACTTTGGTATTAAATCTTATGAATTGATTTCCGGTAGAACAAGTAAACATAATGTTAAACTCTATGGATATACTATAACATCTTACGGATATTCCTAAATATCCATGATTGATTTAACGGTTATTTGAACAACAGGGATAATTTATAAAGCCCAAGAGAAATTTTATTAACAATTTAATAGAACTGAGATGATTTTCTGAAACTCTTCTTTATCTTCAATAATCTATTGATTCTAACGCTTAAAATAATATTGGGTGCTGTTGCTAGACTTAATGCAATTATATAGCGGCTATATATCGTTATTAGTGTCCCTTACCCAATCTCCCATAGTGCCGAGAGCTGTTTGGATATCAATGGTATGTCGATTTCTGAGTGATAACATTCTTGATACTTACGAATATGCTGGAGGCTATTGGGCGCGTTTACTAACTCACGTTAATACAACGGAGACTAGTGGTTGTTAATACTTTTCACGGATTTAGAAATAAAATACAAAAACCGCAGGCGACTTAAATAGCTCAAACCTGAATCTCAAGAAGGCACACTTAATCTGAGGTGGGCCTGGTTCATATGAGGATAAAGGGCAGTAGAGGTGGTTTTTGTCTCCCTTAATTGGGGATAATTACCACACTGAGAAGGTAATGTGTGATTAACAGATTAGGATTTTTTTTCGCTAAGTCTATCACAACTAGGGTTATAAAGGTTATAAATACCCTACACACTAGATCATTAAATCATACCGTCTATACTTCCTAAAAACTCAAATCTAGAATTTCGGTTTCTTTGTTTTCTTTGCTCTTCGAAAAAGCCGTGGCTCTCTTTCTCTAGCGTTGCTCACAAGGGTTTCGAATCATAGTTCTTCACTGAAATTACATCAATATAACCCTTTTAAGGTTTCATGTCTTAGCTTGCCCATCTCCCCCAAGCTCGACTTTCCGCTTCTGTTTACTTTTACAATTGTGTTCGAAGGAAAAAACTTCTAAAATGGGTTGATTCAATGGGTTGTTAGATTTCTGCGTTCCATAGTGGCCGTTCTTTTTGCGGATGAATTAGAGTTTATTATCTTAGTAAAACCATTTTTAATTACGGGATGGTTTGGTATTTTACAGGATTACAACCTGTCCAGTATAGTGTTCTTATGGTATTCGCAAGTGATGGCATCACTAGCGTTATTTGTTTGTGATGTGAAGTTAGAGTTTCTTAGACAATGCTTAACATCATTCGGTTTACTGTGACCTGTCGCCCTGCTGACATGCATCTGTGCTTTAGAGGCGATTTACGTTTATGCGCCATTTATCACTTTTTCTTGATCATATTGGCTAAGAAGGTACGCGTTTCTCAATTTACTTGCGTATTATGTGTTAACCATATGCTATTACTAGATCCATCCGATGCGCACTCGTAGCTACTTGGTTAGCTTGAATGTTAAATCCCAACACGTAATATATCAAATAGGATCAGTAAGTAACCACACGAACAACAAATGCATTTTGAGTAGTAATTAATCACTTTATGTAGAACCTTTTCTATGTTTCTATCAGCTTCCTACATAGCGTAATGGACTGCTTAAGTTAATTTACCCAAACCTGACATGTTTCCTAAGTTGATCAACATATTTATTGTCTCCATCTAATTTTAACAACATGTTTGGATAGGAAGGGAGGTATTGTATCCTGATATCAGGTTCTTCAAAAAGGTTAATTTATGTTCCACCCAACCCATACAAAAGTTAATGCTTATTAGAATCAGCTAGGAACAATCTCAATAACAACCAATCTATTGTTACGAAAGCTCCAATCAACTGAATAGCCATTAGACATAACGTGTCACCATGAACCAATAAAAAATATTCAGAAGAGCAATATATTTAGATGGAAAAAATAGAATTGATTCCTATGGATGCACGACTGGTCTCCTTAACCAAGGCTCAACCCTCTGTAATCTGCTAAACAATTTCATATCTTAACCTGGCCAAGTTTTTTTATTTATTGATCTAATAAATAGAGTATCCGTGAAATTAACTTTTAATCCGTTAGATTTAATGCCCATTATAACAGAACGCATATCCGATCAAGAACCCCAAATAACATAGTAAATCTGTATATAAAGACGAACGCGTAAATTCAATTAAATAAGTCCATTATTCAAATTCTCCAATAAGAAAATGGTAACGATTACATAAACTTTCAGCTGTAGTACCCTTTTGCCATTGGAAAACAAAATATCTAAACCTTTGATTATATAAATGTTATCTTATAAGCATACATGCCGAGTATTTGTCATCAAAATTTTTTGAGTGACTGATGTGATAATTTTAATACGTATAATAATATAACGATTATGAAATTCCTAAACTACCCTTGAGGACAAAGGTAGTAAGAAAAATCACACGAAAATATCCTACGTAAGCCGGTAAGTGATTACCGGGTCGTTTTCCCAAAGACTTATGAAATTGAGACCTCGTTTGTTATTTGGACAATGACTTGAATTGGTTCGAAGATGATTGTTTTCTAAAATCCTAATAGAGAGCAAATAAAAGCACAATTAAAGCTAACTACGAAAAACGTTAACGGGATTAAGAAAACGCGACAAATAAGCAATTGAACTAAAATTAAACCCTAAATGCTTTTCTAAACTTTTTCTAATCCTATTTGACTATTTGAAAAGAAAAGGCTAAGGAAATTCTAAAACGAGAGTGTTTAAATCTTAAAAATGAAGAAAACGAGAACGGGAATGAAATCCCGTTCTTTAAAAAATGAACTTTCAAAATATTAACCCTACGAAAGTAAATTTCAAACCTAAGCCTAGAATATGATAAAAGAAAATTTTATAAAAAAGAAAATTATTTTTTTGATTATTTTTCTATTTTTTATGATTTTTTAAAGTTTTTAACAAAATTAATTCACGAAAAATATAAAACTTTAAGCTAAAAATCCTAATTTTTTTTCTAAAAATAGCTTATGATAAGCAGGATGCAGGAAAAATAAGAAAACCTAAATAGCTAAACTAAATAAGCCGGGAAAATTCAAATAAGCAATCGAATTGCTTATTATACAAAAAACTCAAAAAGGGTTAAAATGTTTGATTGTGCAAACCTGGACGTAAAAGTCCCAAGGGCACGTTGGTGAGGGGAGTGTGTGTTAAGGCTTATAAAAGGGTTGAGGCTAAGTTGAGGTCGGGGGTTCGAGTCTTGCTCACCCCCGACTTCCTTGGTTTCCCCTTTTTTTTTTTTTTGCAAAATCCTAAAAAGCAAAGTTGTAAAACAGCTTATAATAAGCTATTTTTGTGAAAACAACTTTTCTAAAAGTCACTAATAAGCTAGAAACAGCTTAAAAATCAGACAAACTACACTTAGCCATTTTTTTACTTTTAAACAAAACTAAATAGGCTAGAAACTAAGATAAGCTAAAAATAAGCTACTACTAACTTAAAACTAACCTTCTAAGCTACTTTAATCTAGAAATAAGCAAATTGGATAAGCCATAAGCTGAAAAATCAAATAAGCACTTATACTAAACTGCATACTAAACAGCCTCAAAGGGCATCTTTGAGCATAATTTTTTATAAGCTAAAGGAACCTTATGGTTTTCTAGCTTATACCAGCTTAAAGACTGGCCAAAAAGCTACTAAAAACTGGAAACAAAAGACATTTTGAAAAACAAATGGTCAAAGAAAAAGCTAGTTAAAAATGGCTTATGTACTCAGTACATGCTGAGTTTACTTTTGGTTTTGAAAAGAAGAATAGCTGATTTTAAGGCTAAAAACAGATGACTTAATGAACTAATTTTAGAAAAATAAGCTGAAATAGATTAATAATGACCTACAAGCTACTTGCAAACAAAATTTGATAAGCTAAAAACTTCTTTTACCTACTGAAAATTAAGATTTAAAAAGGACTTTTGTCTTTTTAAGCTACTGATGCAGTTTGCACTTAAAATGACCAAATCTATAAACTAACTAATGCAGACCTAATGACTTGACTTAAAAATCTTTATAACACTAAAACTAAAGCAATTTGAGCAATAATATTAACTATAACAGATTTGAGCTTAAAATGCTAAAAGAACTAATTAAAACTAGCAGATTTAAACTAATGACTAATTCAATAAATGAAAGCTAATTTAAACCTACAAATTTCCTTAAATCCAATCTTATAAACCTGCAAATTTAATTTTAAACCAATCCTAAGTACCAAATGGCCTTGGCAGTACTAACTTGAGTTAGTACTGCCTTGTGCCAAACACCCCTTAAAAAGGCTAAAATCTATTTTTTTAGCTTATGAAAATGAGAAATAATAAACAAATATCAAATACCAGATATTAAAAAGTCTTTAACAATCCTAATGAACAGATTTAAGCAAATACTTAAGCTAAAATAATAAGCTATAACACTATGCTAATATTTTTGGTTTTTTCACTGATTTTAAGACAGAATATAGAAAACTAAGATTTAATACTAATTATTAAGCATTATGAGCATAAGACAACTACAATAAGCATAAGTAATCTAAACTAACAGAAATAAGCAGACAAATAAGCAGAATAAGCAATTATAAGCTGAAATGCAATTTTAAGCTACTAAATGTGAAGAGAGAACTTACAACTGCCTTTGCACAAATCAAGGCTTATAAATGCTCTTTTAAGCTATCAACAAGCTCCAGCTTATCCTAAGATAAGCTGGTGGGGTCCTGGAAGCCCATCCATTACTGGCTTCCCTTCCATTTTATAAGCTGTGGTATATTTTGGGTGGATTTGAGTCTTAATAAGCTTAGTTAAGCTTTCAAAAGCTTAACTAAGTGAATCCTAGCTTGTTAGTTAAAAATGACAGCTTATTGAGATTTAACAAATCATTAAAGAGCTTATTAATTCATAATGCTATTAAATGAAAAAACCATTTGGATATTGAAACATTAGAAATCAATCTTTTTATTAATATTGAAAGACTGATTACAAGCTTAAATGAAAAGAAAAGTACATTTATCCAAAGGCAATAAGCTGAAATTGCATGTAAATCAGCTAAAATAAACTACAAGCTAGACCAAAAACTACCCCTCTACTGTGAGTGAGAAGGTCTTCTATTTATAGGCTTGAGAGAAGCTTCTAGGTCTTCTTCACACGCTCCTCTTGGATTTGATCTTAACCCTTGAATCCTTGCCAATCATTAGATGCCCTGCCTTCACCGTTAGATCAAAGATGTGATCACACAGATTGCCAGCGTGGCATTCCTTGTGTCAAAGTCTTGTGCTTCTTTTGGCTTGCTTTTAGTGTAAAATTTCCCATCAAGGTGTGTTTGTTCATAATCCCGCGTGTCATTCTTGTTGGAGTCTTGACCAATCATAATCCTTTGGTGACGTTTGGCTTTGCTGAGGTGTAACTTGGTACTAGGCATCTTGTGGATAATCGTGGACGCATGTGGGTTATTGTTTTTAACTAGGTAATTTTGATGATTAATTGATTGGGGGAGACGGTGAACA
Source organism: Tanacetum coccineum (assembly GCA_026074375.1). NCBI lineage: Eukaryota > Viridiplantae > Streptophyta > Magnoliopsida > Asterales > Asteraceae > Tanacetum > Tanacetum coccineum. The sequence goes on along the minus strand of BQNB010020206.1, from coordinate 49,747 downwards.
GTGAAAACTATTTTTCCCGCCCCCAAATGTTATATGTTTTTGAGTTTGACCCGGGGGTTTGAGGTGTTAACCTGGGCTCGGGTAAAAGGGAAGTAGGCCACATGTTTATTATTTAAAGAGTTGGGCAGGGTTTAGGGTATAAAGTGTGAAAGGTTATAAAGAGCTAACGACCGTTAGTCTTTATAACAAAAAGACTAACGGTGTTAGGGTTTTAAGGACTTCATTGTTGAATTTGGTTGGAAACATTAAGGCTCATTTGGGTATTTTTAGGGTTTTGCCATTTTGTGGTTTGAGCAAGGTTGACCAAGGTTGACTTTGTTGACCTTTTGCTAGAAAACTTCCGGCTCTTGAGCACTCTTTCCATTCCCGTGTCCGTGTTTGTCTGGTTTTGACCATTTTCTTGTGATTTTTGCAATATCCGTACCTACACATCACAAATGGGACAAAGACAAGCCAATATACAAACATCAATTGCACAATTTGTTCATTTTAGGCAATTTTTGGTATAAAAAGGATTTGTGATTTCGCATTCCCAATATCTGACTATCTAAAGGATTCATCATAATCTATCGTGTACCTCCTTTTTATCAAATATTACTACATCTTTGATAATATGACTTTAGTATTAACCGTCTTCGGGGAAACATTAATTGAATCAAGTAACATATCTTTCACGCTTCAATAGTTTCTTCTCGCAATACTTCCCCCTAGAGCTCAAACTGATGAATACTAAAACTAACGAGATATGTCTTCACCCCTCTGGTTGAATAATGCACCCTAAAAACCCATATGTTAAAGCAATAATTTTCACGCTGCGGATATCTGACGTTTTATCATCGCTCTGCGCATGGACCTAAAATGACGGGAAATAAGAATAACGCCGGGATTGTCTACTCGTGTCACTATCTCGTTCCACACCTTGATGCGCGTTGTGTGTGGATGACCTTGGATCATCACACACCTCTCAGAAACACTTGCTGTACGCATCATATCTCTTGAAATCTTGTGCAAAGAATAAACGTAAGTTCCAAATGTTGTCTATAGATCCCGTAAAGAATCTGAGCTACCGCTGACTACGGCATTCTTTTGAAAACTATCTCTATATTTCATCTCCATTCGATAGCCTGGATGCAAAACGCTGAGCACCCCAGGTGTTGGCAATATTGGTCGTATGTAGTTTTAAGCCTGATAAGTGTAAAATACACATATTCCATTTTATAACCTAAAATACCCAAATAACCAACAGACCAAAAATGGCCAAAAATATGCTTTATTTGTGTTTTTGTCGTGTGCAGGTTCTCGGATAAGCTCCATATAAAGCACTCACCACTAGCGAATAACAGTCAAAAGACACCACGCTTATAAACCACCGCGACACGTGAACTCACTAAAGCAGTGCAAAGCCCTTAGCCAATTTTTCACATCTAAAACGGGCCAATCTTGCTATCTTCGAAAGTTCTTTATAACTTAAAAAGAGGAAATGAAAGAGAGGGGCCAAATATGCAATCCTCCCAAAGTTCAACAGTTTTAACTGTCGAAAAAAGGAGCGGGAACCCTTTTACTATTCATCCGTCTTCTTCATTTCACCCCCATGGTAAAACAAGGGGCAAATCAAAATTAGAGGGTGATTAAGTCAATTCAAGAGGTCTACATCACAAACCCAGGGTCAAATCAGTCTTTATCAAAGGATTCATTAAAGAAGAGCCACGTCAACAATTAAAGAAGCACAAGTTTATGTGGGTTTTTGTGCTAAATCACTCACAAAACTAACACAAACGTCACATCAAAGAATGCCAGCCTGGCAATCCTCAGGTGTCCACAAAATGATCCAACGTCCCACAATATAGATCAAATGATTGAAGAAATGATTGGCCAGGATTAAAAGTTTGGTGAGCAAGGCTAGAGGTCCTAGAAGCTTCAGCTGGGCACTATAAAAAGACCTCACTTCTCACACACACGGTATCTAGTTTTTTTCTTTATATAGAGTTTTTTCTTTTTATCTAGTTTTTAGTAATTTTGTCTAGCTTAAATTCGTGTTTTTATGTAATTTTCCTTTTTCAAGTAATGTAATCAGCTTCTTTAATTAATGAAATTCAGTTTTTAGTGTTTTAAATCTCATTTTATAAGCTTTCTTCTTAAGTCATAAGCTCTCTTAATAAGCCAAAATTATCTCAATAAGCTCATATTAAGCTCTTTCAGTCTATAAGCTGAAATAGAGCTGTTTGAATTCGATATTAATCTTATCTAAACCTTAAATCAGTTTAATCTATTATGGATCTTATTGAATTTAAGCTTTTGGAAGGGGATCTTACCTTGGAAGAGATCCCAAGGACTTATACTCTAGCTTATTCATAAGCTAGAGAGCTTGTAGCTGCCTTTATTGGTTCCTTTTGTTTAGCTAAAGGATCAAGTAAGTTTCTTTTTTCATTCTCTTCTAAATTCAGTTTAAATTGCTTAGTTTTAGTTTATATGCTTAATATTGCTTATTTGCTTATTCTCTTGCTTATTAGTGTTTAAATGACTCGCCGAGACTTACCCTTTAAATCAATATATATAATAATATAAATAAGACAAGGGACCAGAATCCGCGAGATCAAGAAAACCGGAAGCAGTATAGAGTGTTCCCGGGTCGTTATGTCCCAACGAGGCTAGAGATGGAAAATCGAAAGACGATTGATGATTGATGATTGATGTTTGAATATGATAAGGATGTGATTATGATTGGGTACTAGACCTAATTAGCAAAAGCACACAAAGATAAGCAAGGAAAATAAGCTAAAACAAGCATAAAAGCTAGAAATGAGAAAACACTAAGCTAAGACAAAAATAAACTCAAATAAACTTAAGACAAATCAAATAAGCTAAACTAACTCTAAATAAGCAACTTCAAAAGAAATGTCTTCACACGATGACCATTCACGCTTAAAGTTTAGACCATCGGTTGAGATAACTCATTGTTCCGTAGCGAAAAACTTTGGTGATGGTGAAAGGTCCTGGACCAACGAGTTTAAGCTTTCGTCTAGAATCAATCTATATATCCAGGAGAATTAAGATCCTAAAACTCGAAACACCTGAGCCTTGACAATGGCGTGATTATTGATCCTATATAGTATGTGATGAGACGTAGGGCTTTTCTACGTCCTCTCATTATAAATCTATAATACTCATAAGACTTATGACGAAGCTCATTAAGTTCATTAAGTTGAAGTTCCGTGATCACTCGCAGTTTTAAGATCGAAATTAGGGCATGTTTCAAAGCCCAATATGCTTATGGCTCTAACTCGATAGTAAATGGACAAAGACTTTCCGTACTACTAGTTTGTAAGCGTACACTCAATCGGTGTTCTTAAAAGCGGTACGAAATGGCCCATAAAGCGTCATCAAGTTAGTCGGACCATAGGCGCGTTTCTCTAACCGTCCTTTCCAGAATACGTTTCAAGCCACGATTGGACACCTTCACTTGACCGCTCATTTGAGGGTAATAAGCGGTAGCTAAACGATGAGTGACCCCATACTTATACATTACTTTAGCAAATTGATCATTACAAAAATAGGTCCCACGATCGCTTATAATAGCTCTAGGTGTTCTGAATCGGGCGAAAAGAGATTTTAAAAACTTAACTACAACTCGAGCATCATTTGTGGGGAGTGTCTTTGCTTTCACCCACTTTGAAAGATAGTCAACGGCTACGAGGATGTATTTATTCCCATGTGAAGACGGAAATGGTCCCATAAAATCGATACCCCATACATCAAAGATTTCACAAACTTGGATAGCGTTTTGAGGCATCTCATCTCGTTGTGAAATTTTGCCTTGTCTTTGACACGTATCACAAGATTTGATCATAGAATGGGCATCTCGATATATGGTTGGCCAAAAGAAACCGGCATCAAATACTTTTCGAGCGGCGAGATTGGCACTATGATGGCCCCCGGTGGGTCCTTCATGACAAGCTTTGAGGATATCATTAGCTTCTTGCCCATGCACACACCTATCAATGATTTGATCACACAAATACTAAAAAGAAAGGGATTGTCCCAGAAATAATGTTTAACGTCCTTGAAAAACTTCTTCTTTTGTTGAGTCGTCATTCCTTTGATGATAAAATTCCTCGTATGGAAACTTGCATAGTCCGCAAACCATGAGGTACTTCCACTAGATATTACACCAAGAGTCTCTAAAGGAAAATTTTCATTTATGTCTTTGTTTTCTAACACATCCTAATGAGGATTCTCAGTCTAGATAAATGATCAGCGCCCGGCATAGGTTCTCACTTCCCTTTTTATCACGGACGGTGAATCAAATTCTTAAAGGAGGAAACCTACCTGAGCAACACTCGGCTTGGCAACATTTTTATTCAAAAGTATTTTAAGGTTCCGAGTGATCCATATACACTATGCTTTTAGATAAACTAGAATTTGGGGCCTAAACTTTTTAAAAGCATACACTACGTTAAGCATTTCCTTCTCCTCGTATGATAATAATATGAGCATTCGTTCCATTGTCTTCACATATCATAATATATATTCATAAAGTGCATTCATCTTTCGTTGGCGTCCCAAAACCGCACCAATCGCGCAATCCACTTGCATCACACATATATCCGAAAGGTCGGTCGCAATCTGGGAACAACTCAGATCGAGCTCGGTAAGTCTATTTTAAGAGTCTCAAAAGGCATCAATACAATCCTTAGAAAACACAAATGTGTTTCCTTCTCAAGAAGGTGAGTCGAGGTCTAGCTATTTAAGAAAAGTCTTGGATAAAACTTGGTAAAAACCCCATACCTATGAAACACCAACTCCTTTTATGGAAGTCGTGAGGGAGCTTAGCGATAACTCGACTTTAGGGCATGATCGACCTCAATACTCACTTACGAAAATTTATGACCATAAACACAATTCCCTCTCTACTACATGAAAGTGGTCACACTTCTTCTTATTTAGACTAAAATTCGATTTCTTCCACACCTTTTTAGCATCTTTCTTTCTTAAATTGGAGAGGCACAAATCAAAACTAATCCCCAAAAACTGAGAAATCAGCACATAAATACTTACCATGTCTTTTCGAATCAAGATCACGTAAATATGGCCATCATACACCGTTGGAAAGTACCAGGAGCATTACACAAGCCAAAAGGCATGCGACGGTACGCGAAAGTTCCATACGGGCATGTGAAAGTAGTGTTCTCCTAGTCTTGAGGATCTATTGGTATTTGGAAATACCCTGAAAATCCATCTAGAAAACAATAAAACTCATTTCCGGCTAATCTTTCTAACATCTGATCCATAAAAGGCAATGGAAAATGATCTTTTCGAGTTGCTTCATTCAACTTCCTATAGTCTATACAAACTCTCCACCCGGTAACTAAACGTGTCGGAATTAATTCATTCTCTTTATTAGCAACAACGGTTATTCCACCTTTCTTTGGAACACAATGCACTGGACTAACCCATGGGCTGTCAGAGATCGAGTAAATCATTCCGGCATCAAGAAGTTTTAAGACCTCATTTTTGATTACCTCGTGAATTTTTGGGTTAACCCGTCTTTGACTTTTAACCGTGAGTTTATAATCATCCTCCATCAAGATTTTGTGTGTACAAAAACGAGGGTCGATACCCTTGATGTCGATGATTTTCCAAGCAATGGCTCATTTATGAGATTTGAGCACCTTTAAGAGAGCAACTTTTTCATCATTTTTTTAAACCTTTTGCAATAATTGCTGGTAGCTTGTTGTTTTCTTCCAAGAAAGCATATTCTAAGTGAGACGGTAAATCTTTTAACTCTAATTCTGGAGGCTCTTCAATTGAAGATTTTGCTTCGGCCACTTCACTTTGTTTAAGGTCCATCAGAGGATGTTGAAACGGGTCATTATTTAACAATTTTTTGATCAAACAAATATCTTCCTCCGGATCGCAATCGGCATGATCAATTTTCGGTGAAATCGAATCATCCTTAAGATAAGCTTTGATTTCTTCCAAGATGAATTCAGAAGTAAACGGCTCAGACGTCGGGGTGGGATTGCCACCCGAAGAATTATGAAATCCTAGCAATTCCGGAGCATACTCCTCACAAACTGCATCAACGATGTCAATTCGGTTTACCGAATTGTCATTTATAGAGGAGTATCTTGTGGTTTGGTCTAAATTAAAAGTGACGGCTTCGTTATCAACTCGAAGGGTTATTTTTTCTCCATAAACATCAATTAAAGCACGACCGGTCCTCAAAAAGGATCTCCTAAGTATGAGAGGTACTCGAGGATCGGCTTCGAAATCGACAACAACAAAGTCTGTAGGAAAATGAAATTTCTCAACTTTGACAAAAACGTCTTCGGCGAGTCCTTTAGGATAAGTAACCGATCGGTCCGCTAACTCTAAAGTCATCTGAGTTGGTGTAAGTTCCAGCAGAGAAAGCTTTTTCCAAATAGAAAGAGGCATAAGTTTTATGCTTGCGCCAAGATCGGCTAAGGCGTGACATACATCCATTCCTGGGAAATTACATGGAATAAGAAACTTGCCGGGATCTCCAAGCTTTTCGGGAAGCTTTTTGAGAAGCATGAAAAAATAAAGGGACGAGATCAAGGGAACGTCTAACAAACCTGGATGGCCTAGAAGCTTCATTTACAGGCTTTAAAAAGCCCCTCACATTCACACATAGAGGGAGTTAGTTTTAGTTAAGTTTTAGATAATAATTTTAGCTTATCATGTAATTTTCAATTTTAATGTTATTTAAATACTTGTAACCTTTCTTTTAAGTATTGTAATCCTTGTTATTTCATTAATTAAGATGCTTTTCGAAGTTAAAGTTGTGTTTAAATATGTCATACTTAATGCCAATGGTTTTTAAAAAACTTCAATAAGCTCTAATACCTACTTAAGCTAGTCATATGCGCAGTTTAAGCTCAAATAGCTTAATACTCATTCATACTCAAATTCTCCCTCAAATGTACCATAGCTTAAACTTGGATGATGGACCAAACCTGGAAGGGTCCATAGACCTCACTGGCTTATTTTGAATAAGCCAGAGCTTGTAGACATAAGCTCTATTTGAGTATTAATCTTTTTGTTTAGCTGGGATTTCATTCTGCATCAATTTACTTCTTCTGTCTTAAAATTTATAGCTTAATTCTGTCTTTGTTTGCGGTTTGTTTCATTTACTTATCTATTAACTTATTTCTGTCTTAGTTAGCTGATTAATGCTCTTTATAGTAGATTTATGCTTATTGTAGTTGACTTTTAGTTTTAAATCTTTGATTTAATATTCTGTCTTAAAAATCAATTAAACAAAACCAAAAATAAGTAGCATTAGCTTATTGTTTGTTATTCTAGCTTATTTTATTATTGTTATATGCTTGTTAGGACTGTTAAATGCTTATTAATATCTGGTAACTTAGTTTTGTTCATTAGATTCAAATTTCATAAGCTTAAATGACTTCTCATAAAAATAAGGGGGTGTTTGGCTCAGCAGTACTAACCACAAGTTAATACTTCTTGAGACCATTTGGTCTTTGGCTTTTGATTTTAATCTCTTAAATAAGTCTGTTAGAACAAGTTTTTTAAGCTAGATTAGTTTCAAACAAGTTTTTATTAGTAGATTTAACATAAGTCTTAATCTGTCAAGTGGTCACATGATTATAACCTGAGTAAATGCTATGATTGTCTAAATCCTCTTTTGTTCTTTATTTGTTATCTTAAAAGTGTAGGAATCTGAGTCTTTGCCCTGTATTTTGTCTAAGTTAGATTTGAGTGTTTTCTATGCAAACTTCACCGACAGTTTAAAAAGACAAATAACTGATTTCATGATTAATTTTCAGATGGTTACTTGGTTTTGTAGTTTTGATATTGAGTTATAAAATAGATTTAGGGGTAGTAGTTAATCTGTTTCATAATTTTTTTTAATATAAAGCTCATTTGATTATCTGTTTTTAGCTTTTAAAATAGCTTTTTGTCTTTTCAATTTCAAAACCAACAGTACTAAGTGTTCTTAGTATAAGCTTTTTTCAACAAGATTTTTCAATAAGCAATTGAATTTCAAAATAGTTTCTAAAAGATGTTTTAGAGAGCTTTTTAGTTGTAGTCTAACCTAGTGTAGCTTAATAGTGCATAAGGATCCAAGAGCTTATTGAAAATTAAGCTCAAAGATCCCTGTAGGGACTGTTTGGGTCTCAAGTATTGTTAAGTGCTTAATTTAGTTTTATAGCTTATTTCTTATAACTTGTTTGAGCCTTAATTTATTTTTAACATTAATTAGCTTATATTAGGTTAGTTTAAAAAATTAGTATTGACTTATTAAGTCATAGGGTTGAGATTATTAGCTTTTCAAGAAACCAAAATTAGTATTCTGTCTGCATGTTGTTTTCAAATAGCTTTTTCATTAAGTTCTTGTAGTTCAAATTAGTTTTAAAAAGCATTTTCAAATAGTTAGCAGTATAAGCTTTCAGTAAGTGCAAGCCATTTTGTCTTAAGTCCTTATTTGCTAGTTTAAATCTAAGTTCAAAAGTTGCTAGTTGATTGTTTGGTTTGCAGTTTTATTTTAAGTGCTTAATTTGCTTATTTTCTTTCCTTTTGCTTATTTTCTTGTTTAAACTAGCTTATTAGTTTGCTTTCCTAGCTTTTAGCTTATTGTTTTTTTAAGTTGTCAATTTTAGATAAAAAGCCATAAAGTAAAAAAAAATAGTTTTAAGAGTTTTTTTGTCTTATAAGCCAGTTTTCAGCTTATTTAGGGATTTTCAAAAATAATTTCTTTTATTAAAGTTGTTTGTTTTCAGGTTTTCTACAACTTTGCTTTTATAAGTTTTCAAAAATAAAAAAAAGGGAAGATGGAAATCGGGGGTGAGCAAGGCTCGAACCCCCGACCTCAACACCCTCAACGATTGTTTTTTTTTAATATAACACAACACACACTCACTACCAACGTGCCCTGGGGTCTTTTTCGTTATAGCTTCACAAAATTTAGTATTTGTATACGTTTTACCCTATTTAGCTAATAAGCTGTTTAAGCTTATTACACAGCTTATTCGATAAGCTGTGTAACCAAGCTTATTTTTCCTAGGTCCCTTTTAGTTCAAGCTATTTTCTATAATTTTTTCAGAATTTTTATAATTAGTTTAGTATTTTTAAACATTTATTTGTTATAAAAACTTAAAAATTCATAACAAATAGAAAAATAACAAAAAATATAATATTTTTAGAAAATTTTATTTATCATAAAGTTTCTAGAAAATTAGTTTTACTTCCGTAGGGTTAAAATTGCAAAATTTCTATTTTTAAAGAACGGGATTCGTTCCCGTTCACGTTTTTCGTATTTTTAAGCTCATTTCAATTCCATTTTTGTTCTAGTTTTCTTTAAACTTACTTTTTAGTCAATTAGAGTCTATTAAATGAGAAAAATTCATTTTAGGTCTAATTTTGGAAATTTAGGGTTTTTAATCACCGTTAAGGTTCCCATTTTGCGTTTTTAGATAAAGTTTAATTTCCCGTTATTAAAGTTAAGTTTAATTGTCCCTTTAATATCTCGCTTTAAGATTTTAGGAAACAATTCATCTTCCCCCGAATCAATTCTAATCATTGTCCAATCAACAAATGTGGTGATCAATTCACAAATCGTTGGACTTAACGACCCGGTAACATCACTTACCGGTAATATACTTTTATATATATATATAATATATATAATAATATATATATATATAAATATATATGATTATAAAATATATATATTATCATGTGATTTTCCTTTCTTCCTTTGTCCTCAAGGGTAGTTTGGGAATTTCAGATTATTTTATATTTTATTATTACGTGCTTAGATTAATTGCTACGAATCAATTTTTGGCGCCGCTGCCGGGGATTTGTGATTAAGATTCTTTCGTTTGGATTTGTCGATCGCGATTTGAAGAACCTTTCGTTTTCGAAAGTTACGCTTTTATAAAAATCAAAAAAATAAAAAAAGTAAAAAAAAAAGGTAAAAAGTAAAAAATATTTTTCTTTTCTTTTATTAGTATAATTATCATATAAAAAATATTAAAAAAAATCAAAAATATAAAAAAATTGTCCATAAAAAAAATAAAATAAACATAGTTGGTAAAAGAACACCAACAAATAATACCTTCCATTGAGGTATTATCCATTAGTAAAAAGAGGCAATAATTATATTCCTCGAAAACCAATGATTTTAAAAACTTGTCATTTGTGTCATTTACGAGGAACGGCTCACCTTAAAAAGTAAAATTTTTAAGAGCTACCGTAAAGTAAATTTGATTATTTGGTTTAAGTTGTCTTCTCGTTATCCGTTAAAATAGATTGTTAATAAATTGAAAAAATCAAAAAACAAATTAGTATAAATTTTCGTTTTCTACTTTGTGCATGCGCACTCTTCTCAACCCGAAACGTAACGTCAACACCAAGCCCACCGGCTGTTGCTATGAACCTTAATGTTAGAATGAACCTTTTGATAAATCCTCCCTAGTTTCCAATGGCCGATAACCGGACTATGGCGGAATTGCTCCAAGCACCCACCGAGGGGTACAAGGATGCAATCGTAATTCCCGAAATCAATGCTAATTTTGAGTTAAAGCATGGTTTGATCAATCTTGTTTAAAACAAGCAGTTTTTCGGACCTGATAAAGAGGATCTACATGCTCACATTCGTTATTTTAACAAGATCACCTCAACGATGAGATTTCCGGACGTCCCGAGTAAGTCAATTAAGCTTATGCTTTTCCCATTTTCTCTCGAAGGTTCAGCCCGGATTTGGCTAAGAGAAAGAACCTCCACGATTAATTTTGACATGGATGCTCTTGGTTTCAAAATTCATTAATCCATTCTTTCCTCCTTCGAAAACGACAAAATCTTCGAAATGAAATCACGATATTCAACAAAGATTTTGACGAATCGTTTTACGAATGCTTGGATCGATTTAATGATTTCTTCGAGCATGCCCAAATCACGGAATATTCCAGAAATACAGCATCGAGATTCCAATGCTTGAATGCTAATGATCAAGATTCGTTGAATTCCGTTGCGGGTGGAAACGTTTTGGATAAGATGCCTCGTGAAAGGCTTAGAGAATTATCCGAGAGTAAATCCAATGTTCGTAAATTCACTAAACAAAGGCATCGTTGCCAAAGTGATCGAGCTCATCTACCCCAAATTTTTCCACCCAATGTTGCTGCTCTTACAACCGAAGTTTTGAACTTAAGAATTGATGAGAGACTATACTTATCGACAAGACAAAAAGCCCAGCTCCCGTGCCCGTAAAAGCGGGTCGAGTAGAGTTTGTGGGAACTTGAGGAGGTCTCCATTCTTATAGAAATTGTCCCGCCACCGATGGCAATGTTTATCGAGACAACATTCAAGAGTACGTTTCACAAGCTTCTGCCAACTAATTTCAATCAAAGAAATACCATTTCTAGACCCTCCGATGGTTGCGAACCAAATCCGACTCCTGGATTTTTCCTCCGATCAAGAACAATGAAAACCGTTGGTCAACTCAGATTCAAGAAAAATTTCAAACCAAAATCGGATGAACCAATTTCAATCAAAACCGTGGAAATAACTTCAACCAAGGACAAATTTATCAACCTCCAACTAGTCAACCACCAGTTTACAAAGCTTACCCTTATCAAGCTCCCGCTTCGCAAATGCAAGGTGTTTCAAAGACCGATTTTGAGAATTATGTCAAGGCTTACTGATGCAATTAAGGAAAATGCAAAAATCAAGGACAAGGTGTACAAAACAGATGACAAATTTAACGAAATGCTTTCTAATTCTAAATTCCTAATACCCTTCTTCTCGAGATCAGGTTCTCTTTCGCGTAAATACGATTACCACCTGAAGAAAGACGATTAAGAGGTAATTACACCCAGCAGCGTGTTTGGTCGTATCAAGTGACCTATGATTCCTACTACTTCTCTAAAGATAAGTGGAACTAGAACTGAGTGACAAAGGACACAGTTTTTCCTACTAATAACGGAATTACCGAAGACATCCAACCTCCGGTTGTCCCAGTTGAAAACCAAAATCTAGTTTCTGAGCCAGTTGTTGCTCCCGTTAGTGCGCCTTTGCCTAACCCGAAACCGTCGATTCCTTATCCTTCAAGGCGAAATGATGAGAAGCGTCGTGAAAACGCTAACGAACAAATTGAGAAATTCTACGAAATCTTTAAAAATGATAGTTTCGAAATAAGGCGTCATGATGCTTTGACTCTAATGCCCTAAAAAGAAAATTTAAAATAAATTTGCTTCAGCTCTTAAAGACTCTAATCGAAATAAAGAAAAACTTAGTGAGATGGCTAGAACCCCTTTGAACGAACTGGCTTGTGCGTCATACTTAACATTACCCGAAAAACTTAGTGACCCCGCAGATTACTTATACCATGTTAAATTTTCCCAAATGGAGAGTGCTTAGCCTTGGCCGATCTTGGCGCAAGCAATAAATCTCATGCCATTTTCCGTGTGGAAAAAGCTTAACCTTCCAAACCTGACTCTCGACATGCAATGACACTAGAACCTAGCAGACCATTCGATCTCCGACCGATCGGATGCGAAAGATGTCAACTTAAAGGTTGGTGTATCCATTTCCTGCCACTTCTCTGGTCATAGATTTTGAACGAGACCCTCGAGTTCCTCTACGTTTTTTCAGAGGTGTTTACTTTAGGATCGGTCGTGCTATTGATAGACGTGTACCGAAGGTGAATTAACCCTTCGAGTAAGCAATAGGCCATTACTTACAATCTTGATCCAAACTTCGAGATATTCGCTAATTAGAATGAAATGACGGCGAACCGATCGAAATTGTTGAATTATCTTGTGAGGAGTATTCTAAGGAAGTTCTAATATTTTCCCGACGTGATAGCAATAGCAATCCCCACCTCCCGATAATGAACCCGAAAGTTTTTCAATTCTTCTCCCTCTAACTCTTTTCGGGGATAGTGATTTTCTCCTTCTCGAAAAGCCAAGCTTTTCTTGTCTAGCCGACTATCCATACTTCACCAGAAAGTTGAGAATCCTATTATGACCTCCAGATGGGACCTTCTTATTCTCAAAAGCACTCCTTAATAATTATCATTCCACCTTCGAACCAAGAAAATATGTGCCTAAAAAATAGAAAGGAACTTAAAATTTGTGAAGCTAAAACTGCCAAATCTTTAATTGATGAACCTCCTAAGGTCGAACTTAAGGAATTTAAGCTCTTAATTTCATATTTATAAGCTTAAGATGGTTTTAAGTGAAATAAGGAGGTGTTTGGTATAAGCAGTATTAACTATAAGTTAATACTGTTTGATGCTTTTAATCCTTTAATTTCAATTTAACTTCCGCTTGGAAACTCTCCGACATAAAGGGTATTAACCCGGAATTTTGTTCTCATAAAATTCTAATGGAAGAGGACTATGAACCAGCGGTCCAACATCAGAGAAGGGTTAATCCAAAGATCCATGATGTCATTAAGAAAGAGGTTGAAAAACTTCTTGACGCTGGATTGATCTACCCAATCTCGGATAGTCCTTGGGTGAGCCCAGTGCACTGTGTGCCAAAGAAAGGAGGGATGACCGTAGTGACCAATGATGAAAATGAATTAGTACCAACTAGACTTGTAACGGGATGGAGAGTTTGTATTGATTATCGTAAGTTGAACGAAGCCACCCGGAAAGACCACTTCCCTTTGCCGTTTATGGATCAAATGCTTGAGAGACTCGCAGGAAATGAATACTATTGTTTCCTCGATGGTTTCTCGGGTTACTTTCAAATACCAATCGATCCGAAAGATCAGGAAAAGACCACATTCACCTGCCCATACGGAACGTTTGCTTACCGCCGCATGCCTTTTGGCTTATGCAATGCACCAGGCACGTTCCAGAGGTGTATGATGGCTATCTTCCATGATATGATTGAAAAGACGATGGAAGTTTTCATGGACGACTTTTCAGTTTTTGGAAATTCTTTTTCTACGTGCCTTTCCAATTTAGAAAAGATGCTTAAACGGTGTGAAGACACTAATTTGGCTCTAAATTGGGAAAAAAGCCATTTTATGGTGAAAGAAGGCATCGTTCTTGGACACAAAATTTCAAAGAAAGGAATAGAAGTCGACAAAGCCAAAATAGACGTCATTGCTAAATTACCTCACCCAACTACCATCAAGGGTATTAGGAGTTTTCTCGGACATGCAGGTTTTTACCGCAGATTCATCAAGGACTTTTCAAAAACTTCTCGACCCATGACACATCTCCTTGAGAAAAACACTCCTTTCATTTTCTCCGAGGAATGCATTCAAGCTTTTCATACCTTAAAGAAGAAATTAACCGAAGCTCCAATTCTGATTGCCCCCGACTAGGACCAGCCCTTTGAGCTTATGTGTGATGCGAGCGACTATGCCATAGGTGCGGTTCTAGGGCAACGAATTAAGAAACACTTTAGGCCTATACATTATGCAAGCAAAACAATGACCGACGAATCGAACTTCACCTCAACGGAAAAAGGAAATGTTAGCTCGGTTACGCTTTCGAAAAATTCCGGTATTCTCATCAGATAAAAAGCATAGTGTATACGGACCATTCTGCCCTTAAGTACCTATTTGCTAAAAAAGATGCCAAGGCAAGATTGCTAAGATGGGTTCTCCTTCTTCAGGAATTCGATTTTAACGTAATTGATACGAAGGGAGCCGAGAACTACGCGGCCGATCATCTTTCCCGATTAGAAAACCCGTATGAAAATGTTCTCGATCCAAACAAAATAATCAAAAATTTTCCTCTAGAGACACTTAATATGGTGACTTCTCGTGGTGACCCAAGTACCCCGTGGTTTGCCGATTATGCAAATTACCAAGAGGGGAATTTTATTGTCAAAGGAATGTCAACTCAGCAGAAAAACAAAATTTTCAAAGATGTCAAACACTATTTTTGGGACGACCCTTTTCTATTCAAAACCTGTGCGGATCAAGTGATCAGGCGATGTGTTTCGGGCCAATTACTTTTGGGACGACCCCTATTTGTTCAAAATATGTGCGGATCAAATGATCCGGCGGTGTGTTGCAGGCCAAGAAGCTGTTGACATCCTCACAGCTTGCCATAGTGGACCCACCGGGGGACATTACGGTGCCAACTACACCGCCAAAAAGGTTTTTGACTCAGGATTTTATTGGCCCACGATTTACAAAGATGCCCATGACTTGGTCACCCGATGTGACACTTGTCAGCGTCAAGGAAAAATTTCGCAACGTGATGAAATGCCTCAAAATTCCATCCAAGTTTGTGAAATCTTTGACGTGTGGGGCATAGATTTCATGGGGCCATTCCCGTCTTCACGAGGGAACAAATATATACTCGTGGCGGTCGACTACTTGTCAAAATGGGTTGAAGCGAAAGCGCTCCCCACAAACGACGCCCGAGTTGTTTGCAAATTTCTTAAATCTCTCTTCGCCCGATTCGGTGCCCCTCGTGCTATCATAAGTGATCGCGGAACCCATTTTTGCAATGACCAGTTTGCAAAGGTCATGCTTAAATATGGAGTTACTCACCGTCTCTCCACCGCGTATCACCCACAAACAAGTGGGCAAGTTGAGGTATCCAATCGTGGCTTGAAACGAATTCTTGAAAGGACCGTAGGCGAAAACCGTGCCTCTTGGTCGGACAAACTAGATGATGCACTCTGGGCCTTCCATACAGCTTACAAAACACCCATCGGGTGCACCCCATACAAGCTCGTATACGGAAAGGCATGTCATCTACCGATTGAGCTCGAGCACAAAGCCTACTAGGCCTTAAAGCATGCAAACTTTGACCTTGAGACCGCGGGTGATCATCGTAAAGTTCAACTCAATGAATTAAATGAACTTCGTGATCATGCCTATGAGAACTCTTTGATCTATAAAGAGAAAACAAAGAGGATCCATGACTCAAAGATCAAAAACTGCGTTTTCAACGTCGGTGATCAAGTCCTCCTCTTTAACTCTAGATTGAAGATGTTCTCAGGCAAATTAAAATCCCGTTGGTCCGGACCATTCACCATAACTGAAGTTTTTCCATATGGCACTGCAAAATTATATCACTCCGATGGATCAAACTTCAAAGTGAATTGCCACCGACTTAAGCACTACTTCGGAGGGGACACACCGCCCACGGTTGTCCCGGATCTCCAGGATTATATCAATCGAATGTCGTTGCTATGCGGAAATTCATCTTCGTAGTCCCCGGAAAATTTTCATACAATTATCGAGTCTCTTCCCTCATCTATTAACCTCGTCAAGGATAGTGATTCTAATAGGGAAGAGATCGATATATTTTTCGGACCAGATGATTCCATACCACCAGGTATTGAAAGTGATTTTGACTCGGAAGAGGATGTTATTGACAACTTGCTTAACGACGATCCCATTCCCGAATGTGAACGTTTAACCTTTGACATAGAACCTGATGTGCCCGTAATAAACAATGTTAATGAAGATGAATGTTTTGACCCAGGGGGAGGTGAAATTAATGTTAAAGTTGACGATTCCTTCACATTTGTCACCTGGACTTTTCTTCTGTATCTCACTTACCCTGAGGTTTCTCCCTTACTTTCCTTCACCAAGAATGAGGACACCATTTTTGATCCCGGCATCTCCACTTAGAGCTGGTGGCATCTCATCGGGATGGAACTTTCATGTGCTTAAATGTTTATCCAAACATTAATGAAAGCTCGATTGAGATTTTCTCTTCCATTTACACTTTCTCTAAGGACAAATGAATTCGGGGATCGAGTCAAGCTATGTGACTCAGTTACCAAAAACAAAGCGCTTCGTGGGAGGTACCCCATGCTTATCCTCTTATTATTTTATTTCTTATTTTTATAGTGATGTGAGGAGGCTTGTACTCTTCCGTTTTCGTGTTGTTTGTGCTTGTGATTGTTTGTAGGATTCACCCAAAATTTTCTGAAGACTCTCGTGTTCGGTGTTTTGTGCCGGTCCACTCGAGCTTCCTAGCCTTTGCTTGCCATTAGTTTTTATCTTCTAGCATACTTGATAAACGGCTTAAGATTTTTGTTTGATACTTTCTCCATGCTTAGATTATGCATTCGACTTTTTGAGTTCTAGTATGGGGTTTTATAAGTCTTAGGCTAGGAAACATTGAGGACAATGTTTAGTTTTAGTATGGGGTAGTATATCTTCGATATGATCTTACCTACCTTTGCCCGTTGTTCTCACGTACCTGTTTTCCGCCAATATTTAAAAATATGAAAAAAAAAAATTAATTTTAAAAAAAAAAGGTGTTTTGTCACAATTTTGACTTTCCTACTGGGTAGAATAAGAATAAATTTTGACCCGATCGAGCGTGTTGAGCTCTAGCTTGTTCCTTAACTTTTAGGTCTAATCGTTCATATAAAAATTCATCGAGAACGAAAACTGACTAGAGTTAAGTATGAGTTGGATGCTAAAAAAGGATTAGTTGGAAATCTTAAGAGCTCATGTATGTAATTTGTGGCTTTTTCTCCCATAAGCTCTTAACCGGATCATATTACGTGCATGTTCTTTGGAGATTAAACCTTAAATCAAACAATTTTTATGTGTAATGTATATAGCAAAAATTTTAGTCTTAGTTCAAATTTATACTTGAATTTTTCAAAAAGAAGTCTTCTATATATATAAAAAATAAAAAAAAGTAATATAATAATAAATATAAACTATGGGCTGATAAATGTTTACTGCCTCTTGCTGGCTCACAACCGATGTGGTAGTCTTCTAAAGAAAGCCCATTGTAAGAATAAAAATCCGAGACTGATAAAAGTTTGCTACATCTTGCCGGCTCATAACCGATGTTGCAGCCTTCTAAAAGGTCGAGGGTTACAATTGCATAAATGTTATGTTTAAGTTTGAATTAATAAATAGATCTCTTTTTGTTAAATTCAAATATGCTTTTGAATTTTGACTATTCTATTTTAAAAGTTATGTATATACGGGAAACCTAAGAGTTTTTAAAACCTAAGGTCCGTGAGTCCTGATACTAGTCTCTGTGAGGTGTCAAAAGCCTGGTCACTTAGCCGCAAGGTTGGGATGTGCCAAGACGAAAGTCGCTACATGAGATGATCTCGCCTTCAAACTCATTATTCTCGGGTGGAACGTGAAGCATAGTATTTTGCAAAACGTTGATCCATGGTTGAAATTCAAAATAGCACATTCACCTAAGATATAATAATTGTCGGGTGTAAAAAGTTCACAAGTTGTGAATATGAGTAGTGTTAGCATCTTAACTGATATTTAGCGGTGATTTCGTTTTAAGCTTGGTTTGGAGCTAGTGAAAAGTCAGGGACGATGAATTTATCCTTTTTGGGGCATTCTCGGATCGAAATGCATCTTGTTCTATGATCCCTAACAGTTATGGAAATAACGGAAGTCGGAATATTCTAGGTAGTTTCTTAAAAATAATAATAATAATATCATAAAAATGGAAAAAGTTTTGAAAAATGGGAAAATGGGGTGTTTTAAAGCTTGTGATTTCTTAACTCTCCCCAAAAGTCTTTGCTACTTTTCAAAGATTTAGTTTGGGGAAGTTTTTGAGGTATTTGGTTTATAGGCTATAATATTGCGTTGAGGACACGACAATCACCTGTTGGGGGATTTTTGATATGTCGAGAAAATCACTATCCTTTTTATACCAAAAATGGCCTTAAAATGAACAAATTGTGCAAATTATGCTTGTATATTGCTTGTTTTGTCATTTGTGATGTGTAGGTACGGATAATGCAAATATCATAAGGAAATGGTCAAAACCGGACAAACACGAACATGAGAACGGATAGAGTGCATAAGAGCCGGAAATTTCTAGCAAAAAGGTCAATCAAAAATGTCACCCTTGGTCAAACTATAAAAGACAAAAATTCCTCAAAATACCCAAAATGACCTAAATTGTTAAACATATTTCCACCATAAGTTTCCCTAAAACCCTAACATGTTATCTCTTTTTATAAAATAGAGATAACGGTCATTATCTTTATAAAAAAACCTAAAACAAGTTGTTTACCAAGCCATTTAACCACACGGCTTCCTAATTCCATTTTAAAATAAACCATGAGCCTAAACGTTCAAATACAGTCTAAAAAGGTGCGCAAGGAAAGAAAGAGGGCGCGGGAAATTCCATTTGTTACTATTCATTGTCTCCTCTGATTTACCTCGCGTCAAAATCATAGGGTAAATCCAAATTAAGGATATGGCTCAACAATTCAAGTGACAAGGTACGATGTGGCAGAGTTAGACGTCACAAAAGCTCCTTATTGGTCCAAGTGCACAAGAAAGGACACGCGGATATATGAAAGAAACACACAAGGACAAGGATTTTTACACTAAATCTAGTGCAAAAGAAGCACAAAGGGGTCTGACACACGGAATGCCACGTTGGCAATCTGTGTGCTCATCAAATCAATCCAACGGTGAAAGATGGGTATCCAATGATTAAAAGGAATAAAGGGTGTGGATCAAAAGGAGGGTGTAACAAACTTAGAGACCTGGAAGCTTCCTTATCCTGCTATAAATACAAGGGCATCCTCACTCACAGTCATAATCTAGCTTAACTAGGAGTAGTGTAAAAATTAGCTTGTAGCTTATTGTAATTTTCAGCTTAATGTCATTTAAATACTTGTAATTTTCATTTAAAAGCTTTGTAATCTGTTTTTATTAATAAAAGTTCAAGTTTACTTATCATACTGAGTTTTAATCCGTTTTACTTAATATGCAAAATATGGTTTAAATAAGCTGTTATTGTTACATAAGCTCTTATAAGTTCATCTTAGCTCATCTTAGTCTATAAGCTAAGATAGAAGTAAATTTGATCATTAATCTACTTACACATTTAAAATCAGTTTACCTTATGCTTAATATGGATTTGGTTGCTATTGGATGATAAGCTTACCTTAGAAGAGCTTATTGGACTTTACTAGCTTATCCTTGTGATAAGCTAGAGCTTGTTGATAGCTCACTTGAGCTTATTCTTAGCCTTGTTTAGAGCAAAGGCTCCTGTAAGTTTCTTCTTTACATTTAAGCTTAAATTTACACTATTAGCTTTAATCTGTTTCATAATGCTTATTATTTGCTTATTTTAGTTTAGATTAGTTTATAATTGCTTATTATTTGTGTTTAATGCTTATTTAGTTCAATTGTTTGTTTAGATCTTAGTTTTCATTTATTATTTTATAAAAACTGTCAAAAATACCAAAAATATTACCATTAGATTGTAGCTTCTCATTTTTGCTTATTTAGTTGATTACTTATGTCCATTAAGTCTGTTGGAAGCTTATTAGAATCTGGTATTTTCTTTTTTTGCTTTAACCCTCAAATTCATAAGCTTAATATGGGTTTGTGTGATTTAAAGGAGTGTTTGGTTTATGACAGTACTAACATGAGTTAGTACTGTCATAGCCTTGTGGTCTTTTAAAACTCCAAAATTAAGTTTATGAATCTAAGTTTTAAGGATCTTAAAGGTTTTAATCTGTTCTTAATCATCTAAGTAAGTAGTTATTTGCTTCTGTTAGATTAAGCTCAATTTCATATGCAATTTTAGCTTAAGACAATTCTAGTAGTTGATTTTTCTTTCCTTGCTCTTAGTTTAGTGTTTTTAAGGTGCTAGAATCAATTTTATAACATGCACTTGTTAGTTTTAAGCTTTGATATCTTTGATGGTCAATTGCATCAGATAGGAAAAACAGACAAATAGTCAATTTTAGGGTTAAAAATCAGAGGGTAATTTTAGGTTATAGGTCTTGCTTTTCAAAACATAGGTAGTTTTAAGGTCATTAATCATTTGTCTCAAATTACCTTTTAGAAATAAGTTCAATTGGTTATCTGTTTTTAAGTGGCAAATAAGTAATTTGTCTTTGTAAAACCAAAATAAAACTCAGCAGGCACTTAGTCAAAAAGCCATTTTCACTTAGCTGTTTCTTTAAGTTTTTGATTTTCAAAATGCTTTTTGAAAGTTGTTTTAAGTAATATTCTAGGTATACTTTGTAGGGTAGTAAGCCAAAAGTCCATAGGTATTCTCTAGCTTATTGAAAAATAAGCTCAAAGGTGTCTTATAGGGCTGTTTGGGTTAATAGTTACACCATAAGTGCTTATTTCTTTATTTTAGCTTATCTGCTTATTGTTATTGCTTATTTAGGTTTAGCTTAGCTTATTAGGTTAGTGTAAGCCCATTTTAGCTTATTTGGTTTTGCCATTTGCTTATACATGCTTTTTAGACATAGCTTATTGTCTGTTTTAGCTTATTTGTCATTCTTATTTGCTTATTCTCCTTAAAAAATACAAACAATTAGTTTTTTAGGACTTAGAGCATTTTAGCTTATTTTTGTCTTACTTAGCTTATTTATGTGCTTATTTGAGGTTTATAAAAAAGGTTGCTTTGTAAAAAGTGCTTATTTTTAAGTTTTCTAAAAAGTTATAAAAAATGACGAAAATAAAAACACTTGGGATAGTGGGAAACCCCGGGTGAGCAAGGCTCGAACCCTGGACCTCTACCACCCTCACCAAGCATTTTATCCCCCACACTCCCAACCATCATGCTACAATAGCTCATCCGTTAGATCTTTGCATATTCTATCTTTTATATACCTTTTAGCTCTTTAAGTATAATAAGCTGTTTCCCTTATTTCGTAGCTTATTTGATAAGCTGTGTTTCCAAGCTTATTTTTCTTAGATTCCTCATTGTTCAAGCTATTTTTCATAATTTTTATAAAATTTTTAGTATTTTTTATGTTTAATTTTCTTTAAAATCGTTTTTAATTCATAAAAAAGTCAAAAAAATATATTTTTTTAGAAAATTTTCTTTTATCATATAGTTCCTAGGAAAAATAGTTTTGCTTTCGTAGGGTTTAATTTGCAAAATTACATTTTTTAAAGAACGGGATTCATTCCCGTTCACGTTTTTCGTGTTTTTAAGCTCAAATCAACTCCGTTTTCATTCTGGTTTTCTTTAATCTTACTTTTTAGTTAATTAGAGTCTATTAAAAGTGAAAAATCCATTTTAAGTTTATTTTTGGAAATTTAGGGTTTTTAGTCACAGTTTAGGGTTTCTGTTTTACGTTTTTAGCTAAAATTTGTTTTTCCTTAAGTAATGGGGTGATTCTCCCTACTTTGAGGGTGGCACATAGTTGAGGGAACTGAAGTCAGGGAGGTTTTCAATATTGGACACTCACGGTTTCTACTATCTTATATATCAGAGTGTCACCAATAGAACTACTTGTGGTGCGTGTCTATACCTTTTACTACTTATCTGGAGTCAATGTCTCAGTGATCTATACCACACTGTGAGTCTGACCTAGCAACATGATACCGAGTAATCAACTTCGATTGCACAATCGTGCGAACACTTACCAAAGTTATACATTAGCTGCGTTAAACATCACATAACAGAGAGATATGAATTCATAACACATACATCCTGAAGTGGTAGTGGAGGAGTTGGGGACATGTAGTGTGTATATAGGGTTAATAATTGGTTAATGGAAGAATATACGTTCATCACTGCAATGGGTATCGGTCAGAGGTGTGATCATAACATGGCGCACGTGGACACAAATGTAAACTATTATGCAGTCATATTTGTGTGGAAGCGCGGCTGCATGGAGTGTGGAGAGAACAGTGCGTTAAGATTCTTTGGATTGAGTTTTGTGTGCGCAGTGCTTTGTCAGGGACATTGATCCAGATACTACAAGATTCAGGATAGTTAGGATGACTTTCAGGATGCATTACTATGTAGGGAATAAACAATGCACACGGAAACACTGAGTACAGTATCTCATATAGGGATTATAAGATTGGTGTAGTGTCTGATAGAACACAAGGATACACATATTACTCATTGGTGTATATAGTAGTCTATCGAATCACTCAGATATTTAATGTATATATCTCGGTGAGTTGAGGCGGACGAGTAGAATATGTGTATGAGTATTTATCTCCACATATGAGCTACTCGCTATTATTGCCTTGGGTGATCAGAGTACTCTGAGTAGCACGAATTAGTTACAGATTTAGTGATCTCTTATGTAGATCTAATCTTTATGGTGACGGATAGAAGGGTAGAATGATCTTAGCGTGTTATTGTCGAGCAGTAACAACTGGACAAGGATTTTGGTTGGCGGGACATACAGTGGATAAGCGAAGGAGTGAAGAGTAGCGACGACAGAGAGAGGTGTAAGATTTTGACATGCAGAGAGAGACTTCTCTTGGGACGGGAGCAACATCTCTACAAGTTGGGTTTGTCGAGTATGTCAGTGTAGAACTAATAGTGTATGGAAGTTGGAGGATAGTGGTATTAGACACAGCTCATTAGGGACACTTACATATATTTATTGGTGGACACACTTGTGACACATTGGGACACTAGAGACTTATTTGCACATATTCTGGCTCTCTAATTTGGCACTATCTGAGGGGCATAGGAGTGTGGTGCGCTCACAGGTTCAGGAGGCAGCGGACTGGAGAGAGATTTGTGGAGAGAATATGAGTTATTGATGAGCACATTTAATGAGGAGATGAGGGGTGATAGTTCCGGTACGAGAGTGATGTATTGCAGTGTTGGGTGATATGCGTTGGTGAGAGATTTAGGTAGTATGGATCTGATGTGAGTGTAGGAGATGCACGAGATAGCGATGGTGTGGAGAGAATGAGAACTGACTCCTATGGGTTGGGAAGTGTATATTGAGGAGGCTATATGAGCTTTATAGATAGTGAATAGAGTAGTAGATGTTACTCCGGGGTGTGGACATCGATTATATATGTGATGTGGAGTACGTGAGGAGACACACACAGCTAGCCACACTAGGAGAGATCTTAGAGGTTCAGATAGGGGTGGTTGCACGTTCGACTCTATATTGTCCATATCATATTTACAGTGGCACACGGATAGATTCTAAGACATTATATGCGATCTTCAGTCAATGCTAGGAGGTACACTACACTAGCTTGATATCATACTCACACATCTTATCTAGATAGTTGTGAGAGCAGAGATGGAGGGGATCACCTGACTTTGTCAGACGCGATAGGTTGTTTCTAGTAGAAGGCACAGTAACAGAGATAATGGTGCATAGGATTAGTGGAGAGGCTCTATGTAGCTAGAGAGGTCACTTGCACTCTAATGAGTCATGAGTGATTTGGGAGGAGTTGAGGGGGAAGATTGGTGGGGTGTTGGGGGGAGGTGTATGTTTGTGTTTAGGTGTGGTTGTGTGTTGGGGTTTTGGTTATTGGTGGAAGATGGTTATGGAGGTTATGGTGATGAGTGGTTGATGGTTGAGTGGAGAATTGTGATTGGGGAGGGGATTGTGATTGGGAATTTAGGGGGGTGTGTTTTATGTTTGTGGGGTGGGATGTTGTGATGTAGGTTTGGTAGTGATGGGTTTTTGAATAGTGGGGGGGGGGTTGAAGGATAGGAAAAGAGGAGGAGGGTTGTTGAGTAATGGGGGGTGGGGTATTTTGGAATTTGGAGAATGGGGGGGTGGGTGTTTTTTGGAGGTGGTGGGGGAGGGGGTGGGAGTGGTAGTGGGTGGGTTGGGGGGGATTTGGGGATTGGGGTGTGGTTGTGAAGTGATTAATTACTTACGGTATCTTGGTTAGTGAAAGTTTGCACTATAGAGATATATACTATGCTTTCAACTGAAACCATGCTTCGAGCAACCGGAGTCCAAATACCAGAGGACGATTTAGACAACCTGCATTCATTAAGAGAAGTAGATGGAATATTGGTTTTTGTGGATCCCCAGGATTTACTGGGTTCCTGTTTGTTAGCAGACATTGGTTTTAAAACCTTAGTTTTGCTAACGGACTCAGTATTCTTATTCTTCCTAGGTTTCCTTGAGTATACCAATTTAACCACAGGTTTGTGTGATTCAGAGTCTAGAACTATTGGTTTCCTAGAAGGCACTTCATTAGTAGTGGTAATCCTAGTTAAAGGGCACGCATTTCCTACAATAGTGAAGGTCCGACCGGTAGGTCTCCAAATATATCCTATCTGAGTGAACACTTTTCCTGTTGGTTTCCAAATATCTTTCTTAGATTTACTCGTCTTAGATTTACTCTTCTTAGGTTTAGCACGAAATTTCACATCATTCATAGAATTAGAAACACACACATTATCAGAAGACATGCAATCATCACTGGTAATACAGACATAATCAAAATTATCTTGTTTCTAGGATATAATAACAATCTAGGAGATTGTTGATTGATATGATTGATATGATTCCCAACAATCTAGGAGAAAGTTGACAACGATTCTCAACATGTTAGGAAAATATTATAAACAGACTTAATACTGTTAGTATTAAATTTAAGTCTGTTAGTTAAAGTTAGCTCTGATACCAATTGATAATAATCGTTTAAGCTCAGGTTGTTTAGACCTTATCTAGGATAAATTAATAACAAAGGCGGAATATTCAAACATTGAATCATTGTTATTAATACAAGGTTTTTTTTCTTATCTCTAAATATTATGACTACTTCAAGCAAATATCTACCTGATCAATTGGTATGAGACGGTTACATCAACAGGATCAAACTAATGATCTTGGGGTACTCCACTTTGTAGCATCTATCTCTTGTGGGGAGTGTAAAACCTCACACACCACAACACGTTTTAAAGCTTTTGGTGCACACACACTTTTCTTGGCACGACCTAAAACCTATGTCTATGCCCGCTATATATAATAGAAGGGTACAAGGCTTTCAAAGAAGTATTTAAATGCTTTGTCCATCTATTAAATGCTATAAAAAGATTAATTAAATGCTCATAAAAGACATATAATTATACAAGGAAACTAAAAACATTTAATTATATGGAAAAACTAATCATTTGATTTTTATGCTTATCTTTTGCAAATCTTCCAGCATTTAAGTCTTCCATATGTAGTATACCAAAAGAGATCATATTAAGCCCCTTGTTGTTGTCATTCTTTCTTAATTTAAGCACATGTAGTTTTGTAATCATCAAATCAATAAAAACCAAACATCTATTGTTCCTCCGGGTCAAGCGAGTAATTTGGGTTTCATCTTTTTTTCTTATCTCTTTTTATTTCTTATTTTTTTATGCTTATCGTCATTTTTAGCTTAGTCATTATTATTGTTGCTTTAGTTGTTATCCGTAGCGTCGTTATGCTTATTATTGTTAGATTAGTTTCCATGATTAGTGAATAGTTTTAGTATGCTTGTTAAGTGACCGTGAATAGTGAGTTAAGTGTGGATTAAAAAGTAAATTGTTGATTAATAATTTTTAGAAATTTGATTTCTTATTTTGGAATATTTCCGAATCGGCAAAAGCCGGGAGAAATAATCAAACATCAAATCTAGTAATTAAGTACTTATATAAGATATTGTTTCAAACATAGGACCAACGTCGTTAGAAAATAGTTTTTTTACGGTGTTAATTTCGGATCATTTAAAGTAATTTTGGGTATCAAAAGAAAGGCTTATTTTCAATATAAATCAATGTTGTGAGAAAACGGTTTTTAAACGGGTATCAATTCTTTATTATCTCTTTATTTCACATTTAATGATCTTTTCACCTCACTTGACAAGCATATTGTTTTTATTCATATCTTATTTCTATCTGTCTTGTTTATTATTATTTAGTTTTAATATAGTTTATAGTATTATTTTATTAGTTTAAAAACCAAAACCAAATCAAAAGATAATAAAGCATCAAACGACAAACATTAACGTAAATCTCAATTCAATTCTCGTTGGGATATGACTCCGGAAGATTTAATTATCACTTTTTCTAAAAGTAATTCTTATTTCTAAGGATACTTAATTATTTATAGACATACGGATTATTGTAATTTATTTACGGTTACAAACAAAATGGCGCCGTTGCGGGGAGAGTTGTGACGATTTTCGCGTTTTGTTTCGAAGTGAATTGACTTGAGATCCTTTCTCTTTTGAAAAGTTTTAATTTCGTTATTATAAAAATAAAATATCAAAAAAATATTTTCTATTTCTATTTTATTTTCTTTTATATAAAAATTTTAAAAAAACCAAAAATATTTTTATTTTATTTTATTCTATTTTCTATATAAAAATTCAATAAAATATTTTACATTTCTATTTTTTTTTCATATATATATATATATATATATATATATATATATATATATTAAAAATAAAAAAATAAAAATAATGATAATAAAGATTTACAAAGAGTTATAAAGCTTTTTGATTACCAAATTTCTTCTGTTTTTACTTATGGTTGCATGGAGCCACGCTATCTCTTCGAACCATATCGAGTGTTACATTTTCCCAATCCCGAGAAAAGTTTACAATTTCGTCGAGTAGAAGAATCCGAGTCCGATAATCTTTTTCATAATCATATACAAGGAGAGGACGAGAACGCTGAAGACGTCCAAATGGCCGATCATTTGAGGACCGATTAGAAGGTTCTACGGTACCTGTCATATATGTATTGAGATGGCTATCGTTCGTTCCTGCCTTCTAGAAGATGAATTTGAACTAAAAAAAATGGTTACTTGATTTCGTTAAAGTAACAAATCTTTTTTTGGTTTGGAAAATGATGGGTCCCTCATTGACACACAGGTAGTTTTACCAAATAACTCAAACTCTAGACTAAACATGTGCCTGAATGATGTGGTGAAGGTGATCTTATTCCCGTTTTCACTTAAAGGAGAAGTCGGACGACATAGGCTTGGAACGAACCTCCTAAATCCAGCAACATCTTGGGATGATTTAGTATTAAAAGTTCTTGAATCATTTTTCCCTCATTCTAAAACAAGTGAACTCAGAATTGAACATCACTGACTTTCATCAAGTTTTCGGTGAGCCTTTACCAAAGCCTTGGGATAAGATTCAAATAATTATTAAGGAAATGTCTCTCACATGGATTCTCACTCCTTCACCAAATAGATTTTTTCTATAACGGGTTGAGTCAATCTGATCAAGATTCTCTAAATACCGCAACAGGCGGAAATCTAATGATGAAAAATATTCAAGAAGCTTTAACCACTATCGAGAATAACACCAGAGTTTAAACTTGTAGAAATAAACCTCAAGTTTCAAGTAGTGTTGGTAGTTCAATTCAAAATGATGCCATTACCGCTCTTACTAAACAAGTCGAAGCTCTTATGCGTCATATTTCTAGCATGCAAGAAGCTTATAACCGAAACCAAGAAGCCCCCATTCAACTAATGCAAACTCAAATGGGTCAACTGGATGAAACTTTTCAATAGAGGCCATTAGGTGTACTACCGAGCGACACTGAAACATACCCGCGAGAAGAACGTAAAGCGGCTACTAGCATGGATGGCTTGACATTGGATGGATATTTTATTCTTCATTCTAATTTTCTCATTTATTAAGAAAAGGAACAAGAACCGGAGACCATAACGAAAGTGGTAGAAATTGCTAGCTCTAAGAGCACACCATTTGTCCCACCTCCGGAAACTCCACCATTGTCCACACCAAAATCAAAGGTCAATATTGGACCTAATACTTCTTTAGCCAATCGATTCCTTATTATTCGGGCTTCAAGAAGATAATATTTCAAATATTTGGAGATCTACGGTGACGTGTCTGACCATTTCATTTATCTAATTGATATTGTTGATTCTTTGTGCGATAAATTTCCTATTAAAAATAATTATTTGAGTGACAATCCCACTCCCTCTTCTGATTTTGTGGTCGAGTCTCTCTCCCCACTTCCTATTCCCTACGAGGATAATGACTCTCTCGTGGAGGAGACTGACATCCTTCTTTCTCATTTGGATGATTCTCCGCCTGAATATGAGACTTTTAGCTTTGATATTGAAGAGAAGAGTAGTGGCAGTACCACTACTCATTCCAATTATTCTCTTCCAGATTATGAAGCTTTCTATTTTGATGACAAATATATTAAAGAGAAGAGTCGTAGAAGTACCACTACTCATTCTGATTATTCTCTTCTTGAATATGATTTGTTTATCTTTGATCTTTCGATTGATCCGCTTCCTTCTGCCGATAGGAGTGATTTATATCATGAGGAGTTCGCCGATAGACTTGCTCACATCATATCTCCACCAGAGTATGACCATTTTTACTTTGATCTTGAGATCATTCCATGAGATTGTACTAGAGTTTTAGAGGGAAATATATTTGATTTATCAACTAAGGGTTTAACAATTAATGAGCTTAATGATTCTTCTCTTCTATTATCCGATTATGACTCCTCTCTTTCTAAGGGATTTTATGAGATTGACCTTCTAGTCTCATTTCCTCCTGGATAATGAAGATTGATTTTTCAATCCCGGAATATTCATTATCAAAAGAGTCCAATCTAAGAGATTTCAATTTTTTCCACTAGACGATTTTCTTACCTTTCTCCATTCGTCAGTGATTCTCTTCTCTTGATTAATCCTTCTAAGATCGACACTTTTCTTTCATTTCCTGCCGGAAATGAGGACAGAGTTTTCGATCCTGGGATTTTCTTTATCAATGGAGTTTTCTCTTTCACGAGAAAATCTCCACATCTTCTGATTAATAATTTCTTGATCGATAAATGTCATATTTTAAGTGAAATTTCATTGATGACTGAATCTTTGGTCAGTTTTCACCCTAAGGACAAAGAAATTCGGGTGAGGAGTCAAGCTAGAGACATCACACAAAAAAATAAGGACTTCTCGGGAGGCACCCGGTTTTTCTTTTTTCTATTTTTCTTAATAATAAGTGTGGTGATTTTTATAGGGCCCAAGTGTGGGGGGGGTGAGTGGGGGAGGGGCGTGCTTCTTTCTTTGGTGTTGGTTCCGTTTTTGCAGGATCTTAAGATCTATGAAGACCGTGGCTTGTTTTCAATCCTCTAATCGTCGGTCTTCGACTTTTGGCTTATTATTGATATCCTCTAATCTGATCTTATTATATTATATATATATATATAATATATATATATATAATATATATAATATATATATATATTATATTGGTTTCCCCTTTCACACTTAGAATTTTTTGCATTTGCCTTTTTCGTTCGTAAGTGTGGGGGTAAAACCCGATATTTTTTAACATTGAGGCCAATGTTCCATTCTAAGTGTGGGGGAGAATTCTGTCAAAATATGATCTTACCTGTGCTTATATGTGTTCCCACGCAACCCCGTTTTGACCAAAATTTTATTGTTTTATTATGATATATATAAAAATAATAATAATAATAATAATAAAATATAATAATGATCAAAATATAAAAATATAAAAATATAGAAATAAGTAGGCCCGTAGAATTAGGTAGCTTTTGACTTGACCGAGTTTTAAACTCTAGTTTTCCCCTTAGCTTTCTAGACTTAGCGTTTGCTTAACTTTAAATTTTTTCAAAGAATAAAAAATAATAGAGTTGAATATAAGTTAGATGCTAAGCGTGGAGTAGTTGGATCTGTTTAGAGCTCATAGAGGTTAATTATGGCTTTTTGCTCCCACCAGCTTAATAAACGTTATATTATTGTTAAATAAATAAAGTTACTTTGGTTTTTGCGATTCTTAGTTTAGATCCCTTCATAGAGATTCCTTCTGATGAAAGTAAGGTACACATCGAGGTTTTGTCAGTGTTGTGGGGAAATAGACTCCTGGACCATGTCGGCTCACATAACGATGTGGCAGTTGTTAAAAGACCACAGGACTTGAAATTTAGCTATAATAATAATTATGTAATAAACCGAAGCCGAAATAAGACCACTACCTCTTGCTGGCTCACAACCGATGTGGTAGTCGTTTAAAGGATGGAGGTAATAATAATAATAAAACTGTGGGCTGATAAAAGTTTACTATCTCTTGCCGGCTAACAACCGATGTGGCAGTGTTCTAAATAAGGCACATAGTAATAATCCGAGACTGATAAAAGTTTGTTGCATCTTGCCGGCTCACAACCGATGTTGCAGCCTTCTAAAAGATCGAGGAAATTACCGAGGTCGAAATAAGACTACTGGCTCTTGTCGGTTAGGAGGCCCGATGTGTCAGTTGTTTAAAGGACCGAGGGATAATAATATTGCAATAATAATAATAATAATAAAGCTAAATTTCGACTCCGGGGTTATCTAAATAAAGCCTCCATCTTTGGACTCGTAGTGAGGAAATAAAAAGGATAACCCCTAAATCATGCGAAATTAGAACCTTATTATGGACCTTATTCTCACCATATCGTCTCTTTAGGAAAGTATTTCAAACTAATTATGGTCTAAACCGGGTTTACTTTATATGAATAAGGCCTTAATTTATTTGTCACCAATAATAAGAATAAAATCTTTAGAGAATTTAGGAATAAGGGAACGAAAAGTGGCTAATGCGTACACAATTAGCATTTATGAGTAGTGTTAGCATCTAATCTTATATTTAACTGTGATTTCGTTTTAAGCTTAGTTTTGGGATTGTAAAAAGTCAAGGATGATGAACTCCCGTTCTTTAAGCTTTTTAAAGAAGTTTTTTTAATTTTTATCTTAGTTTTTATCTATAATTGAATAAGTGGTTAAAACGGGGATGCTTGCGAATTAAATGATTTTTGAACCTTCTTAATGGACCTTTTCTGTTCTTGTTTGATTGTGAGGGGTCATAAGTTAAAGGGGAATAAAATTATTTATTTCCGGGTTTGTTTTATTAACATTGCGTGTGGGACCAGCAATGGTTTAGTGTGGGAGAGTTTAATGTGTGCTAAAACACACATCATTTATACCCCGTAAAACACTATTAATCGGACTAAAAATATTAAAATATGCTTAATTATATTGCAAATATGTTTGTTTGGTATTTTTATGTCTTGCAGGTAAAACGGATTGAAAACGGAGCAAAAACGGGTATTTTCGGGTTCGTTTCGATCAAGAGTGCTTAATATTCAAGATCAAGACAAAGTCGTGAAAATTCCCCGTGCATGCCATTGGAAAGAGCATGAAAATTCGAGTCCGAAGGTGCTTTCATCTTTTACTGGGCCGGCCCGATACCATTTATATGGGTCGGACCAACCCATACTTATTAAAAGCTCAAGATACAACATATCTTTAATTCCAGCCCAGCAAGAAGTAAACAAGCCCAGCAACTGTTGAATATACATGAAGCCCAATTCACGAAATGAAAAAAGAAAGCCCATAT
This sequence comes from Tanacetum coccineum, assembly GCA_026074375.1. Lineage (NCBI taxonomy): Eukaryota > Viridiplantae > Streptophyta > Magnoliopsida > Asterales > Asteraceae > Tanacetum > Tanacetum coccineum. Next base: position 17,689 of record BQNB010020206.1, on the reverse strand, counting down.
TCATTTTTGTTATGATGCTTAGAAAATACGCAGTTATAAAAAAGTAGAGAGCAGAGAAGATAGAGAGGCGGACACCACCCCATCTGGGTTGGTGGTCACAAATCAACATCTACGCATTTATAGTTTAGTTATTTTTTATAGTAATTAATGTTTCAATCATCAGTATTTAAATCATTTAATCATTTCAAAGTTTGATTCTTATTTTTGTTTGTCTATTCTAAACTACAGCAAATACTAAAAGAGCATCAGTCTTTATTAATTTGTTTTTTTATTGCTACTTATTTCATCCTTTCAATTAGTTTGTTTTTGCTTTTTCAATTCATGGTAGTAGCGTAGGTTCATCATAGAAATTAAAAGCTATTTTGGTTCGATTTGGTTCATCATAGAAATTAGTAGCGTAGGTTCGATTTGGTATTTTGGTTAGTAGCATTATTTACGTTTAAAGATTATGGCGTTATGGATTGCGATTTGGATTAGTTTGGTTATATTTCGCACTATGGAGTATGTGTTCATATCTATTGTCTCCGGGTCAAGCCGAGCTAATTCCGGGTTTCATCTTTTTCTTATCTCTTTTATTTCTTTATTTTATGCTTATCGTCATTTTTAGCTTAGTCATTATTATTGTTGCTTTAGTTGTTATCCGTAGCGTCGTTATGCTTATTATTGTTAGATTAGTTTCCATGATTAGTGAATAGTTTTAGTATGCTTGTTAAGTGACCGTGAATAGTGAGTTAAGTGTGGATTAAAAAGTAAATTGTTGATTAATAATTTTTGGATTATTTAGATTTCTTATTTGAATATTTCGAAGGGCAAAAGCCGGAGAAATAATCAAACATCAAATCTAGTAATTAAGACTTTTATAAGATATTATTTTTAAAATAGACCAACGTCGTGAGAAAATAGTATTTTTACAGGTGTTAATTCGTCATCATTTAAAGTAATTTGTATCAAAATAAAGGCTTGTTTTTAATATAAACCAACGTTGTGAGAAAACGGTTTTTAAACGGGTACCAATTCTTTATTATCTCTTTATTTCACATTTAATGATCTTTTCACCTCACTTGACAAGCATATTGTTTTTATTCATATCTTAGATCTATTTGTCTTGTTTATTATTATTTAGTTTTAATATAGTTTATAGTATTATTTTATTAGTTTAAAAACCAAAACCAAATCAAAAGATAATCAAGCATCAAACGACAAACATTAACGTAAATCTCAATTTAATTCTCGTTGGGATACGACTCCGGGAGATTTAATTATTACTTTTTTCTAAAAGTGATTCTTATTTCTAACGGGATACTTAATATTATATATATACGGCTAGTACGTATCTATATGATACCAGCAACCGTGACCAACATAGTTGTGACCAACGAGGACATTGGCTCTTTGAAGCGTGAGGTATTGTTATGATCCTACATCAGCCAAGTATAGGATTGGTTGATGGTTTATAAGTCTAGGTGTCCACTCCTCTTACAAGCTAGCTTTTTGAGTGAGTTCTACACTTGGACATTTGAACCGATACAAGCCTAGTATGAGATAGGTTCGTATCAATTAATTGATACGAACTGAATCAATTATAGAATAAAGAGAAGAAAATAAATAAGATAGATATCTTATGTTAATGGGATAAACCGACCCCATGATGGTTTATATTAATGAGATAAACCGACCCCCTATTTGATTAACAAATCAATATTCATTATCATTCAACTTAATAACAATTACAATCCTAATACCCTATTTATAATAAAATATACCATAATCTCAACTTGTTTACTAAGAAAATATAATAAAGGAAACTAACTAAAAATTAATAAGAAAACTATTAAGAAGGTTCTTATCAATACTCCCACCCCTAAAAACATCTTGTCCTCAAGGTGTTGCTCCAAAATCTTGCCTCACGTGATTCTGGGATCCCATGTTATGACTTGTAGTTCTCCCTCTTGTAGGTCATAATCAAACATCAAAAAGTGTTGGCATGGCTGTTCATAATTTGCTAATCCAATGTCACAATTCAGCCCGCCATCTATAGCTTCAGTTTTCCCAACCTCAATGACAACACGAGAATTTGATTTCGTCCACACAAAAGCCCCTTTCCTTTTTCTTTCTCTTTTTATTGGCAACACAATGTTCGAGACCCAAACGAGACCCCTTACTCTTATTCAAGGCACAACCAAACCCCTCTTTACCAACTCTTTTTTCCGTAGTCTTTTTGTTTTGGTCAGATGTCAAATCATCATAACATGGAGAATTTTGAATCGGTTTTGCGGATACCTTGGATGTTAATGGTTGTGATATGGGATTCCAAATGAAAGATTGTATCAGATTCTTTAGTTCTTTAATCTTTTGATTTAGTCATTCACGCCTCTGATCCTCTTCCACTCGGTAAGATCTAATTCCCATTTGTTCCCGTCTCTGAAAAAGTACTTGTTTGATGTCATATATATCCATCTCCCTACTTTGTTGCACAATTTCCATCCTTAGTTTAGAATTCACTATCTCCTTATAGACCTTATTGTACATCTGCATACTTTCTTGATGCTCTTCCATTATGTGTGTGCTATTAATACTCGAATTCAAAAGAAATTTTGACTTTTTATGAACAATAAATATGGTTTCGTGAACAGCTTTTTCTGGTGGTGAATAGTGATTCAGATGGATAGTATTCTGATGAACAATACAAATTTTTTTTGAAACCCTAGAATTGAACAACTTTGATACCAATTGATACGAACCGATCGATAATAGAATAAAGAGAATAAAATAAACAAGATAGATGGTTTATGTTGATGGGATAAACCGACCCCCCTGATGTTTTATGTTAATGAAATAAATCGACCCCCTAATTTATTAGCAAATCAATATTCATTATTATTCAACTTAATAACAATTACAATCCTAATACCCTATTTATAATAAAAGATGTCATAATCTTAACTTGTTCATTGAGAAAATATAATAAAGAAAACTAACTAAATATTAATAAGAAAACTATTAAGAATGTTCTTATCAAAGTGCAACTACAATGAATGACATACCAAAATCAACATTCATTCAACTTTTTAAGTAGATTTTAAAACTAAATAGTCACAAGTACTTAGTTATACCTTTAGAGAAAATATAGCATTTGAATTTGAATCGTCTTCTTCTTGAGCTTTCGTTCTTGCTAACCCATCAAATACAATTTAAAGACCTTGAAGCATACATTTATATTCTTCATATATTATGATTAATTATCAAAAAATATACATAAATACCTAAACATTCTGCATATTTTTAATGAACTTAACTCGCCTTCAAACATGGTTTATAGACGCGTAACAGGCTCCTTGTAAGTAGGTCAAGAAACTCCAATCTTTGAAGTTTTAAAAGATAAGATCCATAACAGATGATGAACCCAAGTATACAGTTAAAACCAATCCCTACATACATTATTTTAGTTAAATAGAGTTATATAAATTCACAAAATGCATGTATTGTCAAAGGTTCAAACTAAGGGTGAGCATGGTGCGGTTTGGTGTAGTTTTTGACTAAAACTGAACTGTGACTTATACAAAAATAGAAGCGGCACCACAACACATTTTGCGGGGTTTTTGCTGTTTTTGCACGTTTTAACCATACCACACCATCACTTATGACTTATATAATTAATGTGAGTTTTTGCGGTTTTTGGTTTACAATGTTGGTTTTTTCAGTTATAACAATGCATATATTTAATGTAACCACACACATTACTTATGACTTCTAAGAATATTAATGATAATATGAACTAGAAGCCTTATAACACACATTAAATAATCAATGTGTCATTTTTTGGTTTTAAACTAATCAACGCGCGGTGCGATGCGGTGCGGATTTTATGGTTCGATTTTTCAGGAAAAATCGCAACCGCACCGCATGCTGTGGTTTTTCTTTTTTCATAAAACCGATATACTGGTTTTTGCCGTGGTGCGGTTTTTGTGGTTTTTGCGGTTTTTGCGGTTTTGCAGATTGTGGTGCGGTTTCTGCTCACCCCTAATTCAAATAACAACTGCAATAATTCAAGAAGACAATTTAGAGAAGAGTACCAAGCCATTACTTTAGAAATAGACCAACACTTATGTTTATACCACATAATAGCAAAGAATGAATGAACATAGAATGATGCATGGTCAACCTCATTCAGATGCTAGGCAACTCTTTTTATTGTGCTAGTGCTAAGTTGAAACAAACAATAATCTTGATGTTTTATAGAAATGAATGAACATAGAAGTTTGTACCTTACACTTAAACCTCTCATTCATTACCTGTAACAACCTAAGCCCTCGAGCATACACAGCGCAAACTTCCAAGATCTCGCTAGCTCAAAATTAGTGATGAAAAATAGTAAGCCACTGAACTAAGTTTATATGAAAGAAAAAGTAATGCAAGAAGGCTTAATGCTACCTTTCTGGATTCATTAGGCATGTCAGAAGTCAAAGCAAATTTAGCATAAATAAAGGCATGAGTGACATTTTCCGCGTACGTAAAGTCAGATGTGGTCTGATGACTTCCTATAATGAAGTGGTATAAGAGATCTTTTATTACTTATAAGAAGACCCATTCTTATAATTTCACAACATATAAGCATTTAAATGCCATCAAGTACATAAATTACATGATATCATCGACATTGGCTATCATAAGACTTATACTTTGGCAATCAAAATGTTAAGCAACTTAGCTGCCAAACAACGAAGAGCACATGTAACGACAAAGAGCACTGCTTGAGCTTGAGCTTTATGTTCACCGCATACTCACACAAATCCTTAAAGTACATAACAACAAAGATTATCGAGCTTAATGCAATGTATATTTGACAAGTACCCTTCTATTCAGTGTATATATAAAGATAACCTGTAGGCTTTCATGTTCTCTTTGGTCCACCTTATCTTCATGCCCTCATGTTCTGTGATATCAGTAAAAATGGCAAACAAGTGTTAAAAGATGAAATGCATACAATGCTAAATTTACTCACTAGCAGATTTAAGCATAAAAAATACATATACAGTTGAAATTTACAACATAATTTCAACATAAACATTTATTTTGTAAAACTAAAAAATTTAATCTAAAAAGAATGCAAACTTGAACCCAAATACAAAAGCTTTAAAAAATTAACTGCTAGTTTGAGGTCATATGAACAAGGTTGGCAAGGAATCTATGTGCTATTGAGCTTTAAACCAACACTTATGGTTGCGTTAGATCTGTTAAAAGTGGACCAATAACCTCGTAATTGAACAATCAACACTTGGAATTTTAAAATTAAATAGATATTAGAGAAAGATTGCATAGCTGGTTCTTGAAGATTCAAACCAAGCCATTAACTGAAAACAAGTAAAAACTAATTTAGCGATTATGTTTATGTGGTCTAGGTGAAAAGAAACAAAAAAAGCAGAGTGAAAAAAGGGGGATAAATCTTGCCCAAAAGGGGAAAAATAAACACATAAATCCGGGTTTTTATTTATAAAACAGGGCTCTATTTGTTTGCTAAATTAAACCCCTTGTTTTGGGCTTTATGCTTTAGTTTTTGACAGAAATCAATTTACAACCCGTTTTTATCATTAACATTACTTTATTATTGGGGCTTTATTCCAGATTGTGTAGTAGTGTTAGTCTAATTTCTAGTGATGTTCATAATCAGGACCAATTAATAATGACCAGCCCCTTGATGATATTGAAGGGTGAGACAGTGACTCTTACGAGGAAACAAAATATTTTGATCGTCCCTACGGCCCATAAGTGTTTAAAATATATAACTATGCTTAGCGTCTCTGTAGAATAACACAAGGTTTTTAAGATCGGGATTCTACTGGATCGTTTTCGTCTTTTCAAGATTGAGATCGTAAGATTGCATCAGGATCTTAAGATCCTAATAAAATGTCATTTTCTTAATAGTCTTTGTAAAATTATACAAATCCACAAATAATTATATATCATAAACATAAAATTATATGAATGTTTCATAGAAATGTTGTCCTAAATTATGATAATAAAATGTTTAAGAAGATTAACATGTTCTTTTTTTAAATTTTAAAAAACACAACCCATAAATTTATAGTTTTTTAGTTTGTGGTTCGAGAAATGTAAGATCGCATCGGAGTAGATCTTAAGATCCTATGGTCAAGATCGGTGTAACACCCCCAAATCTGGGTAGCAGCGGAATGTTGAATATCCGAGGGCGTTACTTCATAGATCAATAGCACAAGATATGAGAACGACCACTAAACGTGTCGTTTTAAAAAGATACATTGGATTTAACAAAATACGTGTTCATTAAATAAGCTCATGGCTTCAAATTGTTCGACAACATAAATAAAGATTTCGGTTTATAACAAATGTCCCAAAATGTAATACGCCCCAAATCTTTAGTATTGATTCTCCAAAGAGTGACCCCCAATTTATCTTGGCACCTCGTGCCTTATTGACCTGAGAAAAACATGCTTAAAACGTCAACATAAATTTGGTGAATTCATAGGTTTATGTATGTAAATTGTAGGACCGCAAGATTCCCAAGTGTATGATTAAGCAACAAATGCAAACATCATAAAAAGTAATTACGTTTTCCTAAGCTCATGACACTGAAGCTCGACATGTATGAATGCAATAAATTGCCAACATTGCCCGTAAATGATGTTCTAACCCACAACATTCCCAATCCGACATGGTATACGTTTGTTGTCCGGCAAACCGGCACAGTGAGCGCTACTCACCCAAACGGGGATGTCAATCCCAAATAGATCTATTTATAACATTCGCGCTCACAATCTAGCAATTGATAGTTCATGATAAAAGGGCTCAGTGGATTGTCGCTACTTAGGCAAACCCGTAATCATAGTATAATTTGTGCACTTGCGTCCAATTTGTAAAACAAAGCATGTTCTCACCCCAAAGATGTAAATCATTTAAATAATTGTAAAACATGGTGCTATGAACTCACCTTAGTAAATAGTCCTCTGAAAATGATAAATATATCCAAGTATGGCGAATGAATCATGCCGTCAAATACCTAAGTAAATACGGCCAGTCTTAGTCTACAAGTTTAGGCTAACGACTCAATGCATAAACTACAATAAATTGCTAGTTTATATATACTGTTATCACTTGTGTGGTGGTGCACATGTTTATTGTATTTGTATTTACTGGATGGCTCTTGGGAAAGTATACGATTACACACGTTCAAATATATGTATAAACGTTTTTAATAAATATTCATATTTATTAAGTCGTGGTTTAACTCGTATAATATCTGGTAAATATATAACTCGTCTGGTATATTAAGTGGTTATTAAAATCACCTTTGTTCATGAAATACTCTTAGGTTTTCTATATTACAAAAACAGTCCCTATGTTTATGAAAATATAACATTTACACTTTAAACCCCTAGGTTTCCATAATTACACCTTTAGTCCTTTAGCTTTACAACAATTTACACTTTAAGTCCTTATATGTTTCAAACAGCCCCTTAAGTTTCAGAAATGTCAAGATAGCCCCTAGAATTTATAGAAAACAGTTTTGACAGTTTTAACCTCCAAGTTTACAAGTTTGCACTTTTAGTCCCTTAACTTGTAAAAGTCACATTTTAAGTCCAATTAAGTTCTAGCAAGTGGCATTTAGTTTTAATAGACTCTAATAAGCCATATAAGCTGGGTCAGCTTATAAATAAGCTCGGATAAGCTTAACTTGGCTTATTGGGCCTTATTGGACCCGTTAAGGTCTAATAAGCAATCTAAAGGTCCAAATGAGTTTTCAAAGGCACGTAAGCCCTCCTTAAGTTTATTTAAACTTATTTAAAACTGTTAAGCTAAAAAATAAGCTCGAGTGAGCTTATTTGAGCTTATTCAAGTTTATTGGGATTGCAAGCCCAATAACTCTAACCCAAAAGATATCAAAGGGGTCTATTAATGTTTCTAAGTTCATAATAAGCTCATTAGGCTGTGTAAGCTCACGAATAAGCTGTTTAAGCTTATTGTGGCTTATGGGCTCTCGGTTGTCACATAAATAGGCTACTAAGCCTGTTTTGGGTCCGGCTTGATTTACCTTTTTGTATTAGGGTTCCTATATGTTCAATAAGTACATTAGGTCTCTTAATAAGCTCGTAGAGCTTATCGTTAAGTTGTGGTCTCATAGACCCGGTCCATTAGGCCTGTTTGGGTTTACCGGGCTCACTTATGGCCCGTTAAGGTTTCTTTTACATGCATGCTTACCATTCACCAGTTTAATAAGTCATTAGTCCACAATAAGCTCGAATGAGCTTATTAATACACTATGGTCCCTACTAACAGGCTGTTGGGCCCATTAACGTCTGTTAATGGACTGTTTGGCCCAAAAAGGCCCATTAGGGGTCCATTTATTCTTCTAGCAACATATACGGTTCGATAATAGTTCTAGTAACCATTTTAAGTTGGTTTAGCTTATATTTTGGTCGTGTCTATCACATGCATACGTTAGATAAGGTTGTATACACGTTCCCATGTTCGTGAAATTCGTTTGTAAAGGTCATTGTTTGCGTTGGCATTCACATTTGCTTATAAACGAACACGTTTGATACCCTAGCTCATTTTTAATTCATATTTCACATGTTTTAACATATTCATCACCACACAAGTCCTATACAAGCATTTATATGTACGTTGTCACGCATGGGTTCACGCTAGTGCATCATTTACGTGACACAATGTCTAGCAACAAAGAAACAATTAAAATACGAATTGTATAAGTTTAAACGTGACTTACAAAGAGTCCTAGTGACTTGGTTCGAGTGTATGCGAGTAATATGGCAACCCAAATGTGTTCTACACGATTAACCACCAAACCCTAAGCTTCAAAGCTTTGTAAACACCCAAGACTTGGCTCGTGTACCTCCTTATAACTCGTATGATGACCCTAGTGTATATTGTAGGTTCAAAGGAAAATATGAAGGTGTTTGTTTGCGTTTTATAACCCGAACAAGAGAAGAGACAAAGATGGTTTGGATTAGAGAGAGTGTTTAGTGTATGTGTGAGTTTTCAAGAGTGCTAAATGTCAAGTGTGAGTGTGTATTTATAGGCAAGATAGCTAGTTACAATTCCTAGTCCAAATCCTAACCAAACCGTGCCCTAGACTTAGTGGTTTTGTGGTTTTTAGTTACTCTCTAATGGTTTTGCTAAAACAACTAAGTACATCTCTTAATTACTCAATATTTGTACAAGATTTGCCAAGATTATGAAATCTTATGGTTTTGTGTACATACATGCATGTTGCCGTGGGTTTCCAAGAGAAAAAGAGCTCAAATGGTTATTAACCATTAGGTAATAAGTTACTTAGGGACACATTGTACATGTTTTAATTAAACATGGTTTGTACATGTACTTAAAGAGATATTAGGAAGATTTCTAGGTGATTTGTGGGTTGGACGTGTAGTATCAAGGAAAAAGAGAAGCTTTTGAGATCTTGCTAGTATTATACAAGTACAAGGTTTAATTACCTTAAGATGTACATGTACTTAGGAAGTTTTAAGGATTTTCCTAGTTGATTTAGTCCCCACATTCGGCCAATAAGGCTTAATAACATAAGAATTGATTAAATTTTGTGTTTAAGGTTTAAAAGTGGGTATTGGTTTGAGTCTAGGTAAGTCTAGGTATTTTCCGGGGTGTGTCTAAATGTATTTTATTGCGAAACGTAAGCCTTTTACGTGACCAATAAAAATAAAATACGCAAAGTCAATAATTATCTTCTTAATAATTATATAACACTTGTTTGACGTAAAACTTAATTTATTTGGTGGCCGTTTACGTTAAATGATTATTTCTAGTCTACGCCATTTAGCTTAAAAGTTAAATTAAAAGTAAACGCGCATCGGACTAAAATAAATAGTGACGAATAATAGGAGTCGTAAAATGACCTGAAATTGAGAAATGTTACATCTTGTGCTTCTTGTGTTTGCTCAAGTAATGTAATTCTTGCTCTGAGCGGCCCAATAACACTATTTAATACCTTACGTAAGTAACCCTGAGTGACATGCTGCAGCGGTTATGCACGCATCCTTGATTGAGCAAAAGTAGTAGTTGTTGTTGTCGGTGTTATACTAGGAGTGAAAGATGGTGCTAGAGTTGTTGCAGGTGATGCCATTGTTGTTGGTGTAATAGTAGGTTTTTATTGTTGGTTGAGTTGTTCTCACATATCAAAAACTTTTATGCCATGTCTTCTACCTATATATATCTATATTCTTGACTATCTTTTATCCTCACAGTAACTCTGCAGCTTTATGGCACTCTTGCAACACATTACTATCTAAACCTAGATATTCCTCATCTTGAAGAGTTCCGATCCCAGTAAGCAATATTAAATAAAAAACATATGATATGAAACACATTTGGGAAACCAATAACTGAATTTTATTTCCATAATTGTACACAGATACAAAGCACAACAAGAAGTGAATCCACCCTTGGCAATCTCAAAAGAAAAGTGCCACGACCTGAGCCAGGAAAAGCTGAGGAATAGATTTCCACTATCAACATTGATGCAACAAAATCCAGTCACTTACATAGTAAGTATACCACAGCTCCACATTAAACATATCATTCCTAATCTTTTAGTAATTACAAACAAGCAAATTCAGCTAAACTTAATTAAAAATGATCAACAGTTATTCAGATTTACCTGTGAAGGAACCGTAATCGGCATCAACACAACACGCGATTGGTACTACGAATCATGTTCCAGCTGCACAGCAAAGGTGATAGATGGCGCTGACGTTCCACAGTGTCCTTAAGATGGACCACAACCAGATCGTACATACAAGTGACATCTCGATAATTGTTACAGCACACCACCCATATGTTGTCGTTACAAATAAAAATTAATGCGCATGTACATTTTCAAAGCGGCCATATCTGATGGGACAGCTACAGGTCAATTCACATTCTTCACTCCAAATGCTGATGTTGTCACAGGCGCTGATTGCACTAAATTAGTAAACCTGTATGATACTCCATCCCCACGTAACTTCCCACCTGAAATACTCAATCTTTAAGGCCGAAAACACATATTCTTGTTTCATTACAATCCTTCATGTGAGAAAGGAAAGATTGACTTCTATTTTTATGACATACTCGACAAGCCTATGAAAATCACAAGCGGGTTTAAACTAGAAACACAAACACCAGGTTAACATTACACTAATCAAATGTATTTTTCCATACAATATGTGAAGTACGTGGAAAAAAAAGTAAATGTACGCATCCTACTTGGACACAGAAGGAAGTGAGCTAAGTGCATCAGGATCAAAAACACCACAGCTACTATCCAAAGAAACAAGGCATGGTGAAACATCAGCGTCACCAGACACACCTTCCCAGCTCACCACATGTACAAAAAAGAAAAGAAACAGTCTGTTTTTCTTCTTCGTCCAATATTCGATACAGCAAACACACACCACATACCATCTAACCCCTACATCCACTACAGGTGACGTAACTATCAGAACACCAGCAACAACTGAAACAGGTTTTCTGCTAAAGGGAACACCAGATACCAACATAAAAGAAATAGGTAGCAAATTAGAACTTCACTTTTGCTTTCTGAATTAAAAAAAAACATATACATAAAATTTGCTGACTAACTATCTACAACATACATCTATACAAAATTTGGCAGGTTCAGAATTCCCCGGCAACAAGACATATGATGAACCAACAACAGAAGGGATCCCATCCAAAAGAACATCAAAGCGTCCGCTTTTCCAAGATGACCCTGATGAACAGAAGAAGAAAAAAACAGACTAGCCAAAAAGATAGAAGCTATATCAGGAGCTAAATTATCAAGTATTAGTAGGGAAAGAAAAAAAACATTCAACCTAGACGAACTATGTTAGACCAAGTGGCACTACCATTTTGTAACCCTTAAACAATAACTCAAGTTGCTAGGGATAAAAGTAGTTAGTTCTCCGGATGCTATCTAGAAGAACACCAAAACAAACTCCCTTTTGCACACGCATAAGGCACGTCTAATGCTTGCTTAAACAGAACAAGAAAATTTTGTAAAACCATAACAGTCAGTATGCGCTGCCAACCAAGGTTCCATATGCTTGCTTGAACAGAACAAGCAAATTTTGTAAAACCATAACAGTCGGTATGCGCTGCCAACCTAGGTTCCATGTTAACCGATATATATAGTGAAAGTATTTTGTATGTTTTACTCTGCCAGCTCTAAGACAAAGTTTGCTTCACATCTTTAGTTACACCATACAAAATATACACTGTAGGATATTGGATATCATAACACAATGAAGATGGTTAGGGTTAGCCAAATTCTAGAGAGAGAAAGACTAGAGAGAAAACACATGGTGAGAGAAAGTGAATGCTTGTATTATGAAATGACCAACCACCTCTTCCATGGCATGGAAGAGGTATTTATATGCGTTCAAAAACCGGCCCAATGGCCTTGGTATAGGCTTACATATGTAGGTTTAATACCCGGTCCATTACTGTATGTCATACGATTAACATTAAACTACGAGCTACGATAAACTGTAAAATACACGGGTGACCGAGTCTTTTTCTTAAATTTAACAATCTCCCCCTAAGGGAGGTCACCCTAGAAAATACTAACTTAAGCTCAACAATCTTTCGATTGTTCTTGTGTTCCAGCTCGTAGTCTTTGATTCTTAATTTGATATCTTGTACTTTGATGTAGTGATCTTGTATCTTTAAGCTTGAGCTTGTTACTTAGCTCGACTTGTGTATGATATTGAGATTCTTTGAGATCATCAGCCAAATGTGATCTCTAATCATCATCTCATGATTTTTCACCATCTTGTGATCTTGTGACTTCTGGACCGACATGCTCATACCTTTCTTGATCTTGAAAGCTTGAATATTCTTTGTTCTTGAAGTTCTTAAACTTTAACACTTGGTCACTTCAAGAAGGACGTGTAGTATTAAAGTAGTGGAAGCCTTAAAACATTTACTTGAGCTTTCATGATGTCTTAAGATGTGTCGGTAGAGTATGAGCATGTGGTTATGAATCTGACTTGTCTCCGGCTACCAGCTGCTACCGTCAGGAATACCTTCAGGTTTATGTTAGTAATAAATGAAAGAGTCTTTGTTCACTTTTGTCGAATACGGTTGTAATAACCATGGCTCCTTGTTAATTAGTATAAATACTACATGTGATCAGGTAGAATTCTGAAGAATCTTCTTGACAGGGTTTCGCAGCTACACTAGCCGTTCTTAATATCAAAGCGTCTCAAAGCAGACAACGCATTATGAGTAAATCAGTGAAATACTATCTCACCGATTAAAGAGAAAATTGATTTGAAAATCAATCGACGTGTCACTTGTGAAAGTGTTTTTGTAACACATCGAGAGTTTTGAGAGTTTATCAAAATTCATCAACCGTCAATTCATAAACTGGACCGAATCGATATCCAGTGTCACAAGTTTGATCCATTTAGGATCTCACAAGTCACCTACCTAGAGCTTGTTTGATGTTGGCTCTAGCAGGATTTCCATCTTTACTGTGAATACTTAAGTATCACTCGGATGTTCTGGCAATACCACAAGGATAATGCGTAGGACTCTTAAGATATTCCTTGTTTTGACAATGTGTGAAAGACAAGTATATTAGAATAGTGTCCTAATGAGATTTATGGATGATCTCTTGGCTCTAGAATCAATAGTGTGTTTTGGTTTTAGTGATTAGAGGCTGGAGCTGACCGCCACCTTTTCAATATCAACTAACTCGGAGTGAGAAAGTCGATAGAAATGCGTGAATCTCCATGAGAAATGAAACAAGAGTCTGTTGAGAGACCTTGAGTGGCTAGGGAGGGTTGTGCATGTCACTGGGTCCATGATGACTATCTTCAATACCAGATAACATCTTAGTGCATCTGATGGTTTATGCATTGACCCGGTTTCTGCCTAAGTGTATAGAGGGCTTCTTTCTTTTCACCCTTTATCCTTACAATTCTTTTTCATTCTTCAACCCCTTCAGTGCTTACTGAGACTTCATGACTAGTACCTTGTTGGGTTTATTCCAGTACTAGCTCCATCTCTGTCGGTACTATTCCTTTATTCTCACTTTTACTCCTTTTTATATCATACCTAAGGTTCTACACTAACTAGTGGATTGTCCCTGGGTAGATCCCTCCGGTTCTAGCTGGATCATAGGAGCGAATACCTAACTTTACCAACCTTATAACTTCGATAAAATTAAATGCATGGTCGGTCTTTTGGTACTGTTCTCCTTCCCATAAAACCATTTGAAAAACTTAACCAAGGTACTTGTGATATAAATATCCAAACTTTTTGTACCTCGATTATTTTGGCTTTTCAGAAATACTCACCCTCAACATGTGCATCGATATTCGAAAGTGTTTAGCACATGAGGGATGGAGTACACACATGAGTCCTTAAAATCATATTTTTATAAGTTTTCATATTTTAATCACATTTTCTCCCTTATCAAAAATTTCAAACCCTTTGATATTTTAGATATCAATTAATTCAAATATGTTAGAAAAACTAGGGGGAAAATGTGCCAATTATTCACAAGCCGATTAGGGAACATATTAATGCTCCCCCTCAATCTATGAGAGTATGTGTGAGTGTCAAGTATAATAATTTTGAAATATTTTGAGTTTAACGAAAAACTCATGAAAAATTTATACATTGACACTTAACACCTAAAGATAAACTACATAATAATAATAATGTACAAGATATATTAAACACTATAAGATGATATTGACTTGAATACCAGAATGATGAGATCATTCTGTTCTGTTGATGAGTTTGTAATTAACATCTCTTAACCTTCCACTAACAAAGCTTTCGAGACTCCTAAAAAATGGCCTGATCTTGAGCCGTCTCTCAATAAGCTTGATGAACTCTTGCACTCAACTCTATCATCCGTGATCATCCTCTAGACCCAACATCATATGCTCCATCTAGTTGAACTTAGAACAACAACTATCTTTGACCTATGACATCTACTTTTCTAAATTTCATTCAACGTGCCATCGCTGAACTTGTGCATCTCAGTCTCCCTCATCATCTTCTTCTGATTATTCCTATCTCTGTAGATTACGGCCTTTGGCTTGTGGATAATGGTGTAATCTTCTTTGAATAGAAAATCTGTTGCATAAATCTCGGCTGTGTAATGTTGAGCTTTGTTTGATAGCTCTCAATACCGAGTTGCAAGTCTTCCACACGTTGTCTGATGACTATATTCCTAATCCACAAGTTGACTGCGTTGAATAGATATCTTTGTCACTCCACAATAAGTAGTTAACTTGCCTGAAGACTGAATGGCATGTACACATGTCTTAAAAATCATTCGGATGCCGATTTTTGAAGTCGGCTTTCAAGATCTTGTATTCTTTGTAGTCAGCTCTGCGTAGAAAAATCTCTTTCAAGTATGTGTAACCGTATCTGGAGAAGGTCTTAAGACTAACAACACTAAGAATCTTCATGTGGGATCTGACTGCACTGCGATTAGAAGGAGCACTATATCTTGTAATGTAGAATTCCTTGCGCTTGAACCACCAGTGTGAAATACCATAGGCTGAACTAATATCATAGTCACGTTCACTTTCAATCCATAGTAACGGTACTAATTCTTTAAACCTGAAGTCTGGATAGTAAGCCGCTTTCAGCTTGGATATTGACAGAGCATTCCTTCTTTCTTTGTCACCCGATACAAGATATTCCAAGTCTTTATTGAAGAAGTATTGAGTTTGAATTATGACATGACCTGGTGGACCTCTTAGAGGTAAAGATTTACTGATGTCATGCACGACCCGATTACCCTAAGGATTCATCAAATTAATCTGGTCCGTCAGTAACAAGTGGCACTCTTTATTTGAAATTAAAGGGATATGCTGTTCTTGTGAAATGGTTTGACTAACTTGTAAGCTAGACCTTCCAAATAAGCTTTGACGAGCTTTGACTTCCCAATTTGTTTGCAATACCAGTTGATGAAGGATCCCATATCTTTAGTTTTCTAAAGTAACTTAGTTTTCTTCTGGATCTTTATATGTTTTGGCCAGTGCATCAGCCCAGTTGTTCTCAGTCTCAGGTAAATCGTTTGAAGGAATGACCCAGTCTGGTTCAGGTGTTTTCGGTGCTTCTTCATCTGGTAACGGATTCAACCAGTCTGGTCTAGTCTTGATCTTTGGAAGGTGGGCAGCACCGGTATCTTATGAGTCTGAGAGATGCACATCATCTGGTATTGGAACGTCATCAATAGGCTGTTCTGATAGGGAAGCAGATTTTTACTTAGAGGAGCTAGAGGGAGCTCCTCTTGTGTCAGAAGTCTTCCAAGCTGAGGACTTCTGAACTGGAGGCTGTTTTGAGGCCGATGCATCAGAATCATGCTTTTTATTCTTGCTTCGGTCAGAGTCCTTTGGAGGAGGTGGAGGAGGATCTTGGTCATCACGTTTTCTCTTACGAGACTTAGCCATTTCTTCATTGAACTCCTCCCTGTTTTCACGATCCATAGATGCCTCCAGAACTTCATAAAGAGTTGTATGCTCCGGATGTGATCTGTAAGAGCCACATTTAAACATCCGATCACGAAGAATTTCTTTCATCTCAAATTCAGACAAGTCTCTGAAGCGTTCACGAATTGGAGCTTGGAGGGCGTTATGAAAAGATTCTTTAACGGCCTCATTGACGTATTTTTCAATCTTTGAATACAGATCATGATTCTCCAGCGTGTAAACCCTAGATGAAAGAGCTTGAGTAGTCTTGTCCTGAAGCTTGTTTTTCTTCTTAAAGTTAGCACATATCTTTTCCAGTGTAGAGACTCGATTAGCTAGTTCAGGATCTGTAGTGCTTTGTTGTTGTGGAGGTGGTGGTAGTGGAAGTGTTGTTGTTGTTGCGGTTGTTGCTGTAAAGATGGGTTCTTGAGCAGGAGGTGATACATGTTTGGGAGGTGTGAGATTGATGATTGGAGTGGATTGATACGGGTTTAATAGTATATATATATATATATAACTAGAATACCAAATACCAAATACTAAGAGTAGTATTCCGTTAAGAAATGAAAATCACTTTAGGAACCGAGTCGTATCCCGACGAAGCGTGAATTGAGAATCTCGTTTAAGTTCGTGATCGCGTAATTTGAATAATTTCAAAGTTTTGATTTTGGATTCTATTTCTACTAATGAAACGCAAAAGCAATTAAAGGCAAGCAAACAATTAAAGCAATTAAAGATTAAGCACAAAAACGTTAATGAGAATTTAAAAACGCGACATATAAACCTAAGTTATCAAATTTTAACCCTAAAAATGCAAATTTAATTTCTAACAGTCTTAAATGATAAAAAATAATTTTATAAAAAAGAATTATATATTTTTGACTTTATTTAATTTTTTATGAATTAAAAACAATTTTAATCTATAAAATTAATTAAAAATGCTAAACTAATTTATAAAATTCTGGAAAAATTACTAAAAGTACTTTAGACTATTAATAAGATAATGGTAAAAAGAAAAACCAGATAAGCACTTGTATTAAGCAGTAAATAAGTTGAATAAGCTAATAAGCATAAACTGCATTTAAACCTTATAAACTAAATGGCCCAAGAGTCTTATGAAAAGACCCAAAGGCGCAATGGTAAGAGTGAGTGTGTGTGAAGGAGAGGTCACAGGTTCGAGTCCCGAACCTTTCCTTTTT
>BQNB010020205.1:50652-64751 GCA_026074375.1 Tanacetum coccineum | reverse complement strand
CAATGTATAATTTGTACATTGTAGGGTTTGGTTTGAATTCTTTCTTGAAGAATATGTATAATGTGATAAATACTTGAAGGTTTAAATAAACTTTAAGTATTGGGTATAAATTTTGGGTATTTGATGAAGCGTAGATAAGTAACGTGCTTCCGGGAAGGCCTAAATGTATTTTATCGCGAAACGTAAACACTTAACCTAGCCAATAAAAATAAAATGTGCAATGATAATAATTATCCTCTAAATAATCATATAACACTTGCTTGATGTAAACATTTAATTGTTTAATGCCCGCTTACATTGAATGATCATTTTTAGTTTACGCGATTTAGCTTAACGATTACGATTTAAAAGCAAACGCGTAAAACCCTAAAAATAAATTGTGAATTACATAATATCATACAATGACTTAAAACACGAGGTGTTATACACACGATCACGGCGTGACACCTTCTTAACCAATCCATGATGATAATAACGTCGAAACTACCCAGTTCTACGGGCATTAGATCTATGTTGAACGGATGGTTTAAGAAATTTAAAGTGCAACCCCGTATAATAGTGTGTATCATGACTATTTTCTCGTCAGCTAATTCGATGTCATAACTATTTTCTAATGGAGTTGGGGCGATGTCAATCAGGGAACTGAACGTAGTAGATATAAAACTTCTATCGGCACCAGTGTCAAATAAGATAGATGCATAGCGGTTGTTTAAGAGGAACGTACCCGTGACGACATTAGAGTTTGGGTTCCTCGAGGCATTCCCATTCTTCTCTGCATTTCCAACTGCGTATACCCAGCCTTGTGTATTCCCATTTCCCCCATCCTTATTCTTCAATTTTGGACAATCTCTCTTGAAATGTCCCGGAGCACCACATTCAAAACAACCATTCCCCTTGGGAACTGCCCTATTGTCCCTCTGAGCATTAGCAACATTCATGTTGCCAGAACCTCTGCAGTCGCGGGCAAAGTGCCCTACCTTGTTACATTTGTGGCATTTCTGAGTGCACGGGCCATTGTGATAAAAATGGCACTTGGGCAAAGATCCACCATACGGATTCTTTTCACCCGCCCCCATATTGTAGACCTTGGCGACATTCTATCTCTTGAAGGGTTGTTGTTAATGGCCATGGTTGTTTTTGGATGAATCATCAGCCTTCCTTTTGTTGTTAGTCTGCCTTTCCGCATAGGTACAGAGTTTCTGATCCATCAAGTCGTTGGCCAACTCAATAGTCTCATCCAATGTCTTGGGTCTGGAAGACTTCACGTTTTCATAAATGTTATCAGGGAGTCCACTGATGTACTTGTCAACCTTCTCAGTTTCATTAGCAACAAACTTGGTACATATCAGGGTTAGCTCTTGGAAACGTTCAGTGTATGTTGGAACATCGTTCCATTTGACCTTTAGGTTCCACAACTCGATTTCTAGTTTCTTGATTTCACCCTACGGACAATACTTGTCCGTCATTTTCTTCTTGAGTACTTCCCAAGTCATTGAATATGCATCAGGACCTAAGGTTCTTATCTGACCATTCCACTAAGTCAAAGCAGCCCATAACAAAGTGCAGGTGGCAAACTTAAGCTGATTTTCAATAGCACAACCACTGATATTGAAAACTGATTCCATCTTTCCAATCCATCGGGTTAAACCGACAACGCCTTCATTTCCTTTGAAGTTTAAAGGTTGACATTTTATGAAGTCAGCGTAGAAACAAGGGCGTGTAGTTTGCACATTCCTTCGGTTATCCCCGTGTGAACTGTGGCTTTCGTCTCTATTGGTAGAGTTTCGCAGAAGAGCTTGATCAATTATAGCTTGAATGGATTCTGGAGTCATGTTGTTTGGGTTGGTGTTGTTAGGCGGGGTATTCGGTCCTTGTCTCGTCACTGGTGCCATGATTAGTCTAAATCACAAGAGACAAAACGTGAGGTCATGACAAGACATATAATAATTTACAGATGAGATAACAACACAAGAGAGGTATATAGTACAACATAACACATCTATTTCATTTATAACTTGGAAAATTTTACATGAAATAGTTTTTCGTTACACAAATATAATACAAAAGATCTAAGGCCATTCTAGCGGGGAAAAACCCCTAATACTTAACATGCCTATACAACATCCTATCAAGAAGAATAACATAAACTACTAGATGTGACTGTCAGCATCCCCAGAAGCATCTTGATGATCTGGAATCCTAGCATCTGGTCCTCGCTGTCTAGCTCTCCTCTGTTTCTCTCGGTGTGCTAACAACTCAGCCTGCATGTCACTCATCTCTCGCCTCATGTCTCTCATTACTCGGAGAGTCTCTTCCATCTGTTCCTGACGCCTACGGTTAGTCTCTCGAAGCGCTTCTATCTCAGCCTGCTGCATCTAAAAGCGAGTCTTATGTACCTGATGCTGTGTCTGAATGAGAGTACCCTACAGCTGTAGCTGTGTCTGATGTGCCTGGATATGGGTCTCGTGTGCATACACATGATCACGGTGGATCTGAAGCTCCTGATGGGTCGCCTGACTCAATCCTATTAAGTGAGCCCAAGCCTCTTGGGAAGCATAAGCCTCCTCCTCTATCATCCATAATGTCTCCTGGAGAGTCATCCTATCCCTCATAAGTAAGTCAACCCGCTGTGAGTCCATAGCAACTCGCTATGATATACGAGTCCTACCATCCTGAGCATCCTCTAATAAGGCATACAAGTCATGTGTATCATGCTCATGGAGCTCAACAAGCTCTGAGCTCAACAAGGCCCCCCCGCCACTGTAACCCAAGTAATTCTGACCACGTCCCACGTTCATAGGTGCTATCTCAGGAACTCTTCTGCCCCCTAGTCATATCCACCCAAGTAACTCCAAATACCATCCCAACCTCTCTAATCCCTCGTCGTCTCTCTTCAGCATCTAAGGTGCTGACAAACCCATAGTCTACCCCTCAACATCCGGTAGGTCTAGCAGTAGAACTCTCCCCGACCTCATATGGACTTAGAACACAACAAAACACACCTCTTACAGGTTGGCCGCTCAGACTCATGATATCATCCCTACGGTTCAACATGTGAGGTATGTAAAGATGAAAGTTGGTAAGTGGTGGTTTAGTGAAGGTGATGGTAATGAGCGGCCAGTAACCGCAATCAACAAGGGCCTAAGCTTAGGCTATCTATAGTGATGGAATTGGGTTGAACACCCATATGATGGAAATAATGGTGATAAACAGGTGGAGGTGATTAATGTGTAGATGGGTTCGTGCACCTAGCAAGGCGCTCCCCTGCAGAGGGTGGTGATAGTGAGATAAGTGGTGATGGTGGTGGAGTAGGCATGGCTAGAAGTCTCTCAACCTCTGCCTCTGGTGGAAGGGATATGGAAGCCTGAAGCAGGACAATAATCCTAGCTCCGGTGGTAGTAATGTTAGTAGAGGGTGGTGGTGTAACAGGCTCTGTTCCCTCAGGTGGGGAAACAAGCTGAATAGTAGGTATAACAACAGCGGAGTCGGCCAGAGCTAAGTGCTCCTCCTATTCCTCCTCATTCTCCTCATCTTTATCCTCTTCATCCTCATCCTTATCATCGGCGTCATCCCCATGTGAATCGCCATCATCATCATCTCCATCCTCTCCCCCATCCATGGGATAGTCAATAGGACAATCCTCCGTCTCATCATCCTCATACTCCTCTGGATCCTCTTCTGGATCTGACTCAACAACATATCCTGGTGACTCAGCATTAGGTGAAACAACAGGAGGTAATGGCTGCTCCTCAGTCAAAAACACATGTTCATCCTCCAATGGTATATACTTAGGGTATATAAGCTTTGGCACATAGTCAGGATCATGTGGTTGTATGAACATAGGCTCACGCTCATCCTCGTCCTGTGGTACTGGTGGTGTCTGTGGCTCCTCGGGGCCAGGTATGTAATCCAGTGATAGTGGGGCTACCGTCTGCATAGGGAGTCCATTGTATCTGTATACGATGACTCGTGGAGAACCACTGTCCGATAGCTCCTCGTCAGCTCCCCAAAATACCCTCCCTGGTTCAGAATCAGTATAGACAGAAGTGTAGGTAACCACAGATGATGCAGAAGACATGACTGCTGTAAAAACAAAATAACTTATATAAGTATAAATTTTTAAGACTCTTATAGTAATATACGTAATATAATTTATATACTCGTATATCAATAATGCAAGCACTTAGTAAGCTACTAATGCTAAAACAATGTATGTCTTGTAAGCACATATGCTAGATTGCAAACAAGTAATGTATGTGTATCCCATGCAAACCCCATTTGTGAATGCAGTGTTTGAAAATGGTTATAGTCCAGACAAAAACTTTTGACCTGGTTCTCTATAACGGTTTCTCCTATAAACCTTGGCTTTGATACCCATTCTGTAAACACCTCACAAATCTGGGTAGCAATGGATATTGAATATCCCGGGGGGGACGTTACTTCAAGATCAATAACACAGATATGTGAACATCGACAACTAGAACGTGTCATTTTAAAAACGTACATGGATTATAAAAAATACTGGTTCATTACATATGCTCATGGCTATCAAATTGTTTGGCAATATAAGTAAAGATCTTCGATTTATAACCAAATGTTCAAAAATATATAGCCCGCAAAATCTTTAGTAATGCTCTACTCAAACGAGTGACCCCCAATGGTATCCTTTGGCACCAAGTGCCTTTTTGACCTGAGGGAAAACATGAATTTATAAAACTATCAACATATAGCTTGTGAATTCATAGGTTTATGTAAATCAATTGAAGGAGCGCAAGATTTCCGAGTGTATGATTAAGCATCAGATGCAAACATCATAAAAAGTAATCTAACGTTTTCCTAAGTCATGACACTGAAGCTTCATCATGTATATCGAATGCAATAAATTGAAAAAATTTGCCGTGAATGATGTGTTCTATCCACAACATCAAAATCTGATGGTATATGTTTGTTGTCAGGCAAACCGCCACAGTGAGCGCTACTCACCCAAACGGGGATGTCAATCCCAAATAGATCTATTTTAACACTCACGCTCACAATCTAGTAATTGACAGTTCATGATAATGGGCTCAGTGGGTTATCGCTACTTAGGCAAATACGTAATCATTGTAT
Organism: Tanacetum coccineum; assembly: GCA_026074375.1. NCBI lineage: Eukaryota > Viridiplantae > Streptophyta > Magnoliopsida > Asterales > Asteraceae > Tanacetum > Tanacetum coccineum. Next base: position 59,642 of record BQNB010020205.1, on the reverse strand, counting down.
AAAATGTACACTTGCGTCCAATTTGTAAAACAAAGCATGTTCTCACCCCAAAGATGTAAATCGTTTAAATAATTGTAAAGCATGGGGCTATGAACTCACCTTAGTAGGTAGTCCTCTGTGAATGATACATATATCCAAGTATGGCAAATGAATCACACCGTCAAATACCTAAGTAAATACTACCAGTCTTAGTCTACAAGTTTAGGCTAACGACTTAATGCATAAACTACAATAAAGTGCTAATTTATATATGTTGTTATCACTTGTGTGGTGGTGCACATGTTTATTGTATTTGTCTTTACTTGTTGGCTCTTGGGAAGGTATACGATTACACACGTTCAAGTATATATATAAACGTTATTAATAAATATAGATATTTATTAAGCAAATAAGCCTCGCTAATAGGCTTTCGGGTCCAATAAGAACCCGAATAGCATTTTAAACATTTAGGTTTGGTCCATTGAGGTCCATTAGCTTCTCTAAGTTCATAAATGACTCAATAAGTTGCATAAGCTCACAAATAAGCTGTTCAAGCTTATTCGTGGCTTATGGGCCTACTTCGGCTACGGTAGTGGGCTGTCAAGCCCAACGAGGGTTCGGCTAGGTTTCTATGGTATATTAAGGTCTATGTTATTTCAATAAGCTTATTGGGATTCTTAATAAGCTCGTGGAGCTTTTTAATAAGCTGTGGTCTCCATGGTACGGCCTGTTGGGCCTGTTTAGGTTTAACGAGTCCATTAGTGGCCCGTTAAGGGTTTCCATTTGCGTTTTACTAACCAACGAGTTTAATAAGTTCCCTAACCCCTATATAAGCTCAAGTAAGCTTAATAATAAGCCATGGTTCCCTACTAACTAACTATTGGGCCTGCTGGACCCAGTTGTGGGCTGTTTGGATTAAACGAGCCCGATAGTGGTCCAATAAACTTATTATTAGTTTCTAGGGTTTTTAAATCTCTTGTTAAGTACTCGTTAAGCCTTATTTAACCGTGTTTTATCCCATGCATTCGTTCTATAAGTTAGTATACGTGTTCCTAAGCCAAGCCATTTCGTCCTCGTGAAAAGTTTACGTGTTGTTTCATGTATTTCATACAAACGAGCAAATATTCACATTGGTTCCCATTTTAGTAATTTAGTAAACCCGTTTAAGGCCTAGCTCGATATTTAAACAAGTTTTATACACGTTATACACGTTAGCACCACACAAGATCATTTGTACGTATAATATGTGCGTGAAGCATGCATGGGTTTAGTCATGCACGTTCATGCTTACGTAAATTTGTCAAATACAAATTAACGTGACCTATATAATTAGTTAGGAGGAAAACGAATAAGGTATGACATATAAGGCTTAGTTCGTGACTTACAATAGTGCTAGAGTCTTGGACGTGTCGTGTAGTATGTAGAATGACAACCTTATGTGTTACACCCAAATGTATATCTACCCGAAAGCTCCAAAACTTAATGTATCCGAACCTTAGCTTGTATATTTCTCCTAATACTCTTGTATATAGACCTTAGTATGCTAGTGTAAGCTAGAAAACTAAGCGGTGTCATGTTTGTGTTGTGTTTGGCTCGGTTTAAGGTGTACCGAAACAAAGGATATGAAAACAAAGGTGTTCTTGGTTTAGAGAGAGTTTATGAGTTGTAGGAAAGTGTTAAGTGTCAATAAGAGTGAGTTTATATAGGCTTATGAGCTAGTTAGTTTCCTTAGTCTTTGTCTAACCAAAAACGAGCCCTAAGTGGTGGTTTTGAGGTTTTTAGTTAGCCTCAAATGGTTTTCTTGCTAAACCACCTAGTACACTTCTTAATTACAAGATATATGTACAAGATTTGTTAAGATTTGAAATCTTATGGGTTGTGTGTGGGTGATTCTTGCCGCGGGTATCAAAGAGGGAACAAAGGATCAAATGTGGTTATTAACCATTGAGTAATAAGCTAGTTAAAGACAATTAGTACATGTTTTAATTAAACATGGGGTTGTACATGTACTTAGGGGACATTAGGGAGATTTTTTAGATGATTAAGTGTAAGGGACGAATGGTTTATGGGTTATTCTTACCCATATTCGGCCAACATAAGCTAATAACATAAGCATTGCATAAATTTGGTGTTTAAGGATTAAAAGTGGGTATTGGTTTGAGTCTAGGTAAGTCTAGGTATTTCCGAGGTGTGTCTAAATGTATTTTATTACGAGACGTAAGCCTTTTACATGACCAATAAAAAAATGCGCAAAGTCAATAATTATCTTCCTAATAATTATATAACACTTGCTTGACGTAAACCATAATTTATTTGGTGACCATTTACGCTAAATAATTATTTCTAGTCTACGCGATCTAGCTTAAAGGTTAAATTAAAAGTAAACGCGTATCGGACTAAAATAAATAGTCATGAATAATAGAGTCGTAAAATGACCTAAAATTGAGAAATGTTACAAAGGATATTTTCTGTTAAAGCATTTATTTGATCTATTACAAGTACACAACCAAACACCTCATGAAATAGGAAGATGAAATCATTCAAATCACTCACCTAATCTATGTGCTAACATGTAACTAAATCACTCAATTTCTCGGTCATGATGAGTATTCTATCATAAGCTTGGCAAGGATACACATCTCCACCACTAAAGCCAAGGAGTAACAAGTTTATAAAGGTAAATATGGGTTTCTGTATGGAAAGGCTTACGGTTGATCAATCTATAATCTTTCACCAGAAGTACCACTCTAATAAGGCAGCTGAAGCATACATACATGGCCGTAACGACGGAATAGACATGTGTGTTCGATCACATCCCTATTCGAATTTAACCAACGGTTAGGATGAAGAAGGATATAGGGTAGGAACCTTCTAACTTTCACCAAAAGTTGTAAACCAACGAGGTATGAGACATGCATACATGGCCGTAACGACGGAATAGACATGCATGTTCGTATAAATCCTCATTCGCGTAAAACCAGTGGCTAATCATCAGGTGAGAGGGAAGTAAATGTTGTTAAGTAATAATTAAGGAACAAATATATTAAGACTTAAGATACAAGTTGCTAGACACTTTTTCTCGACCGTTTACCATGATAAAGACACAACTATTTACAACGTCTTGATCATAGATCAAAAACAACAACCTAAGTTGGCATTCCCGTAATGATCAACTTCCTAATCATCCCAAAACTTTACATACTCTACAAGGTAAGTGGCGATATCTTTCACTTTGTACAATACTCTACATCGTTGATTTTTTTGACGTATCAACGAATAATCAATCCTTCGTGTAATTCCTTCGGTAATGCTCTTTGCGAAACGATTATCTTCAAAATTTCTTTCTATCTCTTTTTGTATTTTTCCATTTCTTTTTTGCTAACTATCTTCAAATCTCGGTGTAGTTTCACCATCTTAGCGATCATAATAATTCCAGATAATTCCTTTGATAGTTCCTTCGTTCTTCGGACTCACCAATAACCGTGATGGTAGTAAAATCACATGAGTTTTGACTATAATATACATTCCCATTCCAACCGCACCAAAGATAGAAAATGACACAAGACTTAGGAAATACATACTTTACACTTTAAGCAACTAGTAACTACAAATTAAACTTAATCTAATAGGGTAGGTTAAGGTGTAGGGTGTAACGAAATAAATAATTGGTGTAATTCCTAAAGGATTGGCTCTACGGGTTTTTCTAATGGATCTTCACTCTAAAAATGAGAGTGGAAAAGGGTTTAACGGGAGGTTAACTAACCGGTGTAGTTAGTTAATAAGCAACATGTAAAGGCAATTTGGGTGTAATCCTAAAATTTACCAATTTAAACAAGTTACTCCAATTAAATCCATAATACTCATTATTGTGGTTTCGAGTAATATACCAAGCCAAGTTCTAAAGTCCACTACATCACCGACATACTCATATTTTGTGGAATTTAGGTAAACATTTAGAAACAGAAAGGTTAAATCCTCACAATATCTAACAAGGGTTATTGCGTGCGGGTTATATATCAAGTAATTTCACAAAAGTATGCTTGAATTTTTTTTAAATTTGAGCATAATTTAAGTATTTTAGTGTTAAAAATAGGACAAGTATCATTCTAATTCCATCCTCCCACTTGAATTATACAACTTCCTTGTTATATATAAAACATTAAATACGGGAATTAAAAAAGAATTAGAATGAGAATCTCCCCTGATATTTGCTAGGTAGATTCTCCAATTTGCGTTTATGAGCAAAATTGTGTGTTGAATAGCCGCCTTTAAGTTTCAAGACTCCAACACTTCAAGATCTCCAGATTTGTAAATTATCTACAATATTCGTCGATATATCTTTCACGAGGTCCTGTGTAAATTCTCAAAAAACAAATGCAATTCTATCTCCTTGTATTCGTTTGGTTAGACTTGAAATAAATACCTAAAATTGTACAGGAAGTCGATATGCCGTATCCATTCCCCAGGATACACCGTATTGATACATGTATACGCTATATTCATTTAATGAATACGTTGTATAGACTGTGCTAAAAATAAAGACTATATAATGTCCAGATAGTCAATACGCCGTATCAATGAGGTTTGGATACGCCGTATAGACAGTCTGGGAAGACAGACTCGATAAAAATTGAAAATACATTTCGGGTTGTCTCCCGGCAAGCACTTTTGTTTACAGAAAAGTCTTTAAGTTAGACTTGCCCCATTTTACTCCCATCCTTATAAAACAATTTAGGGTGGAACGGGATGCCAAATGGCACATACAAATTCTTGATTAGAAAAATGAATGACATCCCTTTGTTAAGATGATTCCAAGTCATGATATTCACATTAAGTTCCAAGACAAAGCTTTATTCTTCGAAAATTTTATCTAATTTATCGCTACTTGTATCCATAGGCATATTTAACCTATGTCTAATTTCATTACCCTCTGAAGACTGTATTATACGATATCATTATCATTATTGTCCTTTTTTAACTTTAAATCATCAGGACGAATAATGTTGAAGGGGAATATATCATTAAAGTACAAAATATTGTGTCCCTCTTCATCATATTCAGACACTGATGTTTCATCATTTAAATTAAATTCATCGATATGCTGAGGGCTTAAGATCGGTTCAGTTAATAAATATGCTTTAGACGTTTGAGCATCATTGTAAACAATGGCTGGAAATCCGTTCTCAAATTCTTTAAAGAAGTCTAAATCATCAAAACAATTGATCGCATGCTCAGGTGATGAAATCGAAGGCATGACTTTTTCATTATCATTTTCTGAATCCGTTTTCAAATCATTGACAGAAATCATTTTATAAGAAAACGAGTTTTTGTCACAAATTATTATGTAATCCTCATCATCGGATTCGTCAAATGATATTCTAAAGTCGATCTTATTATTGACAGGAGTACTTACTTGAGATTTGCATTGAAGTGCTTCCTGAGGTGCAAAGGCATCGTTAATGATTATAGCTGGAAATTTAGCTTCCACAGAGCTAAGGTCATGAAGATCGTCATCAGCCCTGATTTTTCCATATGTAGCAGTTTACCAGTTAAACACCCGACCACGCCTACGAGCTTTCTCTTCTTCAAGCTTGATATATTCTTCCATAGTCATGTTGGGATTATCCATCCTGAAATAAACTTACTAGAAAGGCAGTTAAATAACCAATACGTCGTATTTAGAGAACTAAATACGTTGTATCACACAAACACGATAAACAAGAATACAAATTATTCTAAACTACACTACTCCTAAGGGTTAGATCTAATCTAATGTTAAAAACCAAAATATCAAATAAAAATCAAGATTAATTTTCACACCCCGGCAACGGCGCCAAACACTTGATATGTCGTTGTGTGGTGTATTTTATTGATTCAAGTTTTAAATTTATATTTTGCGAACTAAACAAAAAACAACACTTTAACGGGCAGTGTACCCGATCTGTAGTAGTTTCGTAGTAAGTAGGATGTCGAACACTTGAAGCGAGGTTAAATCAATAATTTTAATTAATATCTTGGTTATCTAATCTATATTAATTCTATTCTATTCTAAACCTATGTCAGCCTAAATCCTAATTCTAACGGGAAAAGGGGGTTTTCAGCCTGAGAGACTGGCACGGTTTGGCTGGTGACTAGAATCAATTCAAGGCACTTTAACCCACGCAAACTAATTAACAAAAGATAAAAGAGCGGTCGAGCCAAATATAAGAAAACTGTATTAACCATTATTAATCTGATTAGAAAGTTTGTTTGATTATTAAGTACAATGATTTCTTCTCTCGAGGTGGCATATCATTCTTAAGACTTAGGCGTTACATCATCCTAAGACCTAGACACATTAATTCTATCACAATTAAAGCATCTGCATAAAGCATCCTTATATGCTGATTATAATATATCTTAAGGATTAAAGCAATGGTGATCTTGTTAAACCCTAGCTCATAGAGACTTTACCCACTTACCGCTTAATGGTAATTTATACTCTAGTAGTCTACTTGTCCAACTATCCAATGTAATCAGAATGGTATTTGTTGAATTATCTAGGTTCACATGCTAGTCAACACGATCAATAAACCATTGGCAATATCCAATTAACTAGTTAAGCCCGAAGCGTATCTTAGACACAGACTAAGAAGGAAAATTTTCGTGATCCTATTATTCCAGATGTATAAATTACTATATGGAGAGCCATCCTAAACTCTAGATTTACTTGGTCCGTATCACTAGATCCAGTTGAATGATAGGTCACATACAAAAGCGCGTAAACAAGCATAAATTGATAAACATAAACAAGCATTCAATGATAAATCAAGAAATCGAGATAAACAAATACCAAACATTCAGATCTTAATAATAATGCTAATACCCGAAGGTATAAGCCTTCAAACATCATAATAAATATAAGAGCAATTATTAACCAAGGTAAACTAACCAAGTTAACGAATGATACCAAAAACTAAACGATTACTAAAGTATATGGAATTAAATTTTGCCTCTTATGGAATTGATAACGTTGCTCTACCTCTTATGCTCTTTTTCTCCTCTGAAAATTGAATTTTAGTGTTTAGGTACCGAGAATATGATTTAGCATACTTAAAACTCATTTTTAAGTTTTCTATTTATACTGTCTGGAAGTCGGTTCGATACGGAGTATCCATGTATTGGATACGGCGTATTGAGGATTTCTTGGAGTAGGGACCACATTTGATATCTTCCAGAATATTCATATACTATTTCTTGAATACGACGTATTGAGTCTCTCTGGATACGGTGTATTGAGCTTATTCTTTTGTGGTGTTTAGTAAGTGTAGGCACGGATACGCCGTATCTTTCTTGATGGATACGGCGTATTGGTCTTCAGAATAGTAATCTTCAAAATATCTTCATTTAAGCTCTAGAATGTACGCCTTTTGCTAACTTTTATCAATTACTCCATAATTACTAAAATTCTCAAATATAAATGATTAAGTAACAATTCTTTGCTATAACTATACAAAATGGGTTAATATCATGGGACAAATGATGCTATAAAATGGACGTTATTTGATGTCATCAACAAGTTGGACTAGCAGGTGACCTGGGATCAACAAATAACGTATTGATTCCTTTGGTAAAGACTCGGATAGTGGACTACTAGTATGTAAAGAGCCATTAAGCAGTAAGTGGGTAAAGTCTCCATGAGCTAGGGTTTAATAAGATCACCATTATTAATCTCCTAAGATAGATTATAATCAGCAAATAGGATGCTTTATGTGGATGCATTTATTTGTAACAGAATTCTACGTGTCTAGGTTTTAGGAAGAAGTGCCGCCTAAATCTTGGAATGATATACCGCCTCGAAATAAGCACTCATTGCACTAAAATAAACAAACTTGCATTTTAATTAGATTAATCACGGTTGATACAGTTTTCTTATAATTGGCTAGACTGCTCTTTTATCTTTTGATTATCTGCTTGCCTGTGTTATTATGTTTTAAATTGATTTAAGTCACCACCAAACCTGTGCCAGTCTCTTAGACTGAAAACCCCCTTATCCGTTAGAATTAGGTTTAGCATAGGTTTAACATAGATTAATATTAACATAGTTTAAATTGACTTAACTTAGTTAACAAAAATGTTGATAGAACTATACGATTAACGCTTTCGCTTTTAGTGATCGACACCCTACTTACTAACGAAGCTACATCTGATCGGGTACACTGCCCGTTAAAGTGTTGTTTTTAAGTAAAGTCGACAAAATATAAGTGTGAAACTTGATAACTAAAATAACAACCTACACGACGACACATCAACATTATATTTGTTATTATCAAAACTCGAAGATCATTAAATATAAATATCGTTTTTAGGCGAATATTTGTATTAACATACTCACCGGGGCTCACAATGAAAAACTAAAGAAGCAAGCTGAGTTAAGGAATAAAAGGTTTGATAACTACGTGTGGACTGTCACTAAAATATACATACCTAAGAAATCACTGATATATTCATTCACCTAAGAACTAAACTAGTCACAGTGACATTGATGACATCAAATAACGTCACTTTATTATATCATTTATCCCATCTGTTTTGCCCACTTTTGTATAATTATTGCATTATTTGGTTCTTAATTGCTTTAAAGTTGATAAATGCAGTAATTCAAGAGTGTTTTGTGAAGACAAGCTAAAAGGCGCATAATTTGGAGCTAAAATGAAGATATTTGAAGAATTATGATTTCTGACCAATACGATGTATCCAACAAAAGAGATACGGCGTATCTGCGCCAAGACTTCACAAGAAAACGTGCTTGACCAATTCCCAGTACGGCGTATCCCTTCTGTCTACATACGCCGTATCCATGAAGATAACTATTTAAAGATATAGTAAATCAAGTAAATTAGGAAAGATATCACCGATTGATTAAGAACGTAGCGCGCACTCTAAGGAATCCAGCCCAATACGCCGTATCGACCTAGCCAGATATGGCGTATCGAGTCTTTTTCAGACACTATAAATAGAAGACTCAAAAA